>WNGS01164823.1:4133-28184 GCA_020271785.1 Procambarus virginalis | reverse complement strand
CATTGATGGACCCAGGTCAGATTGGCCTATAGGTAAAATTGTTGATATCCATCCTGACCGCCATGGTGTATTACGAATAGTTAAAGTTCAGTGTCGAGGCACTACTACCTTGAAAACACTAGAGAAATTAGTACCTTTAGAGTTAGCAGAACATGAGTGTTCTACCGATATACCTGTAACCCAAGTTTCAGAGAACAATGATTCTACTCAACCGAGCACAAGACCATCAAGAGTCGCTGCTCAGAACTGCAAACAGAAACTTAAACAATATTTTGATTCAATTCAAGAGTAGATAACTTATCATTTAAACTTGAGGTGACCATACTGATGCAGTGATGAGTTGATGTCCAGTAATTAGTTACGAGTCATAGCGACCTTGGACAGTAGCCTCACTGTATTGATGAGGTCTCCTTAATCTTAAATGATCCAACTATTCATAATTATTTTGTTAATATCCTTCTGCATCTTACAAAGGAATTATTCAATAATTTTCAATGTTTATTTACGTCCCCATGTTGACTTAAGAGTCATCTACCACAGATTCGGGACATTCGTTAGGTACGTACTAACCTACTAACCCATGAATATAACTTCAGGATAGAGAAACAGGTGTACGTTAGTACAAATACCTGAACTACGACCCGAGTTTTCTCTCCCCGGAGTTATGTTGGAAATAACCAACAGTTTTTATACATCATTGTATTTATACAACCTAAGTAGTTACTAAAATTACTAACTTATAAATTTAATCATTATCATGATTTATTCATTGCCAAATTCTTCCTAGTACGTGAGGAACGACAGGCAGCAACATGAATTTTCTCCACATTTAGTTGGATTTATAACAAGAGTCCACTTTATCATTTCATTTACTAAAAATAGTTAAGTTTGAGTTCGTAGTATACTATTACTTACTGTAACTCCCTTATTTAACTAACATTTAAACATTGTAGAGGAAATCACTTTGATGTAAATGATTTACTTTAATTTCCTCGATTGGCTGCACAACTTTTATCAAGCCAATTTATGTTACTAGAAATTCTATTTTATCATAGAAGAATTTATTGTGATATTAATATTCGTTATTACCTCTTCCTTCCTTAGTCAATTGCAATAAATACATATTCATTTCCGCTCGAAAGCCGCGCATGCGCAATAAGGAGCAGGAAGAAGACGGGAGAGAGCGTCACTTGACACGTGAACGAGAGCACGGACGCCATTAACAGCGTGTAGCAGAGCTGTTTCGACCTATTTATTTCGCTCCCACGATCAGTTGAGCGGTGCCGCGTTATCTGGCACAACATAGCCGTGTCATAGACTAGTATACAAGCAACTCTAGAGTCAACGTCTTTCAAGCAGCAGCTGGAGGACGAAGAATTGCTCAAGTCTTCACATCAACGACACGAGGCTCGGCTGCTAAGTTTACCCTTTTTGTTATTATGTGGCCACTATTAACATTTAGGATAGTAGTCGTTAGGCCGAATGCAAACCAACAAAATATAGTACGTGTCTTAATTAAATTTACCATCTAATTAGATGATTATCAGTTTATTTCTATAATACAAATTGTTAAGACATTAGCTGATAATTTACTACCATCATCTTCATGATTTAAGATGTAAATGTAATTACCTATTGTGTAGAAGATTTCTACAATGTAATTGCCTTTCAGTACCAAGGCGACTTCAACCGAGGTGCTAGGCTTCCCCACCGTTCTGTGCAACAATTTGCCCTATGCAACACGTCGTCGGTGGAGTGTAGCAACCGATCACTTCTTCCTAGATCACAGCTAAGCTGTCCATTTTCATCAGTAGCAATAACTCTATAGTTACAGTAGTGATCTCCTAAAGAGATCAATGATACTAACCCTTTGTTTTACTGATGTTGCTCAACATTTCAGTAGTATATTGAGGTGCATTTACCTCCATCAATATTATATATTCTATATTTTTACTCACACATTTAATTTACTCTGGTGAAGAACCAGCACCAGAATAATGCTAGGGATGTATTAATCTTTTAGCTTGTAACCCCCCAATTTTGTGTAGTGAATTTGACTCCATTCATATAATCATTACAGTTTTACCAAGATCCATAGGACACTAGTTCCTAAGATCAGTTTTTCCATTGTCTCTTTGTTTTCCACTTTTTCTCAAAAAGTGGTGGTTCTTCATAGCTATCGAAGTATATATATTTACATTTATTTAATTATTAGTTACTAGGTCTCAGAGCCTTAAACAAGTTATTATTATTGGAGTCAGGTTTTCCCCACAACTGGAGAAGGTTCAGAGGTTTGCGACGAGGCTTGTCCCAGAGTTACGAGGGAAGGGATATGAAGAGCGACTGAAGGAACTGAACCTTACGACACTAGAGAAAAGAAGGGAGAGAGGAGATATGATAGGGACATATAAAATACTCAGGGGAATTGACAAAGTGGAAATAGATGAAATGTTCACACGTAATAATAACAGAACGAGGGGACATGGGTGGAAACTGGAAACTCAGATGAGTCACAGAGATGTTAGGAAGTTTTCTTTTAGCGTGAGAGTAGTGGAAAAATGGAATGCACTTGGGGAACAGGTTGTGGAAGCAAATACTATTCATACTTTTAAGACTAGGTATGATAGGGAAATGGGACAGGAGTCATTGCTGTAAACAACCGATAGCTGGAAAGGCGGGATCCAAGAGTCAATGCTCGATCCTGCAAGCACAAATAGGTAAGTACAAATAGGTAAGTACACACACACACACACACACACACACACACACACACACACACACACACACACACACACACACACACACACACACACACACACCACACACACACACACACACACACACAGAAAGTCTATCTCCTGAGGCACATATAAATAGGATAACGACAGCAGCGTACTCTACACTGGCAAAAGTTAGAACATCATTCAGAAACCTAAGTAAGGAGGCATTTAGGCTCTTTACACTGCCTACGTGAGGCCAGTCTTAGAGTATGCCGCCTCATCATGGAGTCCCCATCTAAAGAAGCACATAATGAAACTGGAAAAGGTTCAGAGGTTTGCAACGAGACTCGTCCCAGAGCTACGAGGGATGGGGTATGAGGAGCGCCTGGGGGAACTATGCCTTACGACACTAGAAAGAAGAAGGGAGAGGGGGGACATGATAGGAACGTATAAAATACTCAGAGGGATTGACAGAGTGGACATAAACGAAATGTTCACACGGAATAGTAACAGAACGAGGGGACATGGATGGAAGTTAGAAACTCAGATGAGTCACAGAGATGTTAGGAAGTTTTCTTTTAGCGTGAGAGTAGTGGGAAAATGGAATGCACTTAAGGAACAGGTTGTGGAAGCCAATACTATTCATAATTTTAAAACCAGGTATGATAGGGAAATGGGATAGGAGTCATTGCTGTAGACAACTGATGCTCGAAAGGTGGGATCCAAGAGTCAATGCTCGATCCTGCAGACACATATAGGTGAGTACATATAGGTGAGTACACACACACACACACACACACACACACACACACACACCTCCCCCAGAGGAGAAGCAGAACAGAGTCAGTTTCAGGGTGATGTACTCGAACATAGATGGGATCACAAGCAAGACAAGTGAACTAAGGGAAAGAGCACAAGAAGTGAAACCAGATGTAATCGGACTCACTGAAACAAAACTCTCGGGAATCATAACGAATGCCGTGTTTCCCCAGGAGTACACAGTTATAAGGAAAGAGAGGGTAGGTAGGGGAGGAGGCGGAGTGGCCCTACTCATGAGAAAGGAATGGAGTTTTAAGGAGATGGCCATCCCGGGCTGTGAGGAGTTCAGAGACTACATAGCAGGCACCATGACAATGGGAGGACCAAGAATAGTAGTAGCAGTAATATACAACCCTCCACCAAATGACAGAAGACCCAGTCAAGAGTATGAAAACAACAACATGGCAGTTAACACTATAATTGAGAGGGCAGCCTCTGCTGCCTGTAGAAATAGATCCCACCTGCTCATCATGGGCGACTTCAATCACGGAAGGATTGACTGGGAGAACAAGGAACCGCATGGAGGCGAGGATACGTGGAGAGCCAAACTATTGGAAGTGGTGACAAGAAACTTTTAACCCAGCATGTCGGCGAACCCACAAGGATGAGAGGCAATGACGAACCAGCGAGACTCGACCTAGTCTTCACTCTGAACCACTCCGACATAAGAGAAATCGGTTTTGAGGACCCAGTAGGAATGAGCGACCACAGTGTACTGGTGTTTGAGTACCTGATTGAAGAAGGGTTATTGAACTCGAGGAGGGATACCGAAACCAAAAGGTTAGCATACCGAAAGGGAAACTATGAGGGGATAAGAAAATTTCTGACAGAAATAGCATGGGAAACAGAGCTCAGGGGAAAGACGGCTCAAGATATGATGGATTACATCACGCAGAAGTGCAAGGACGCAGCAAACAAATTTGTCCCAGTCCAAAAGGAAAACAGAGAAATGAAAATGAGAAACCCATGGTTTAATCAGAGATGTAAGCTAGCTAAGCAGCAAAGTAAAAGGGCATGGAGAAACTATAGGAATAACAGGACTCTGGAGAGCAGAGAAAGATACCAGAACGCCAGGAATGAATATGTCAGGATGAGAAGAGAGGCGGAAAGACAATACGAAAATGATATCGCAAGCAAGGCAAAGACTCAGCCTAAATTGTTGCATAGCCACATCAGGAGAAAAACAACAGTAAAGGAACAGGTTATGAAACTGAGGATAGGGGCGGAAGGATTCACTACAAATGACAAGGAAGTGTGTGAGGAGTTGAATAAGAAATTCCAGGAGGTCTTCACCTTCGAGCAAGGAGAAATTCCAGAGGTAAGAGAGGGAATAGCTAACCAGGAACCACTGGAAGACTTTGAGATTACCAGCGGGGAAGTAAGGAAGTGTTTACTAGAGTTGGATGTGACAAAGGCTATAGGCCCAGATGGAATCTCCCCATGGGTTCTAAAGGAAGGAGCAAGAGAACTGTGCCTACCACTCTCCATTGTGTATAACAAGTCACTGGCAACAGGGGAACTGCCAGATATTTGGAAAGCAGCTAACGTAGTCCCGATATACAAGAAAGGGGATAGACAGGAGGCACTGAACTACAGGCCAGTGTCCCTAACCTGCATACCATGCAAGCTGATGGAGAAGATTGTGCGAAAAAACTAGTGGAGCATCTGGAGCGAAGGAACTTTGTAACACAGCACCAACATGGGTTCAGGGATGGCAGGTCCTGCCTCACAGGGTTACTTGAATTCTACGACCAGGCAACAAAAATAAGGCAAGAAAGAGAAGGGTGGGCAGACTGCATATTTTTGGATTGTCAAAAAACCTTTGATACAGTGCCACACAAGAGGCTAGTGCGAAAGTTGGAGATGCAGGCTGGAGTGAAAGGGAAGGTACTCCGGTGGATAGAGGAGTACCTAAGCAACAGGAGACAACGAGTCTGTGTGAGGGGTGAAGTCTCAGATTGGCGAGACGTTACAAGTGGAGTCCCGCAGGGGTCAGTCCTTGGACCTATACTGTTTCTGGTATATGTAAATGATCTCCCAGAGGGTATAGATTCGTTCCTCTCAATGTTTGCCGACGATGCAAAAATTATGAGGAGGATTGAAACAGAGGATGTAGGAGGACAGAGGAGTAGGAGGCTACAAGATGACCTAGATAGACTGAGTGAATGGTCCAACAAATGGCTGTTGAAGTTCAACCCAAGTAAATGCAAAGTAATGAAACTAGGCAGTGGATACAGGAGGCCAGACACAGGATACAGAATAGGGGATGAAGTACTTAATGAAACAGACAGAGAGAAAGATCTAGGAGTTGATATCACACCAAACCTGTCTCCTGAAGCCCACATAAAGAGAATAACGTCTGCGGCATATGCGAGGCTGGCTAACATCAGAACGGCGTTCAGGAACCTGTGTAAGGAATCATTCAGAATCTTGTACACCACATATGTAAGACCAATCCTGGAGTACGCGGCCCCAGCATGGAGCCCGTACCTTGTCAAGCACAAGACGAAGCTGGAAAAAGTCCAAAGGTATGCTACTAGACTAGTCCCAGAACTAAGAGGCATGAGTTATGAGGAAAGGCTGCGGGAAATGCAACTTACGACACTGGAAGACAGAAGAGTAAGGGGGACATGATCACAACCTACAAAATCCTCAGGGGAATTGACCGGGTAAACAAGGATGAACTATTCAACACTGGAGGGGCGCGAACAAGGGGACACAGGTGGAAGCTGAGTACCCAAATGAGCCACAGAGACATTAGAAAGAACTTTTTCAGTGTCAGAGTAGTTAGTAAATGGAATGCACTAGGCAGTGATGTGGTGGAGGCTGACTCCATACACAGTTTCAAATGTCGATATGATAGAGCACAGTAGGCTCAGGAAACTGTACACCAGTTGATTGACAGTTGAGAGGCGGGACCAAAGAGCCAAAGCTCAACCCCCGCAAGCACAATTAGGTGAGTACAATTAGGTGAGTACACACACACACAGTCAGCGCTCACTGATCGTAGTCCAAAGGCCAGGGTTCAATTCCCGGTAGAGGAAGAAACAAATGAGAAAAGTTTCTTTCACCTGAAGCCCCCTGTTCTCCAAGCAGTAAATAGGTACATGAGAATAAGACAGCTCATTCGGTATTTGTGCGTTGGAGAGAAATGTGTGTGATAGAGGAAAAATAGGTCTGGAGTTAGAAAGGCGGGGTCCAAGAGCTGATACCTCGATCCTAGCGGCACTAGTTGCTCATAGTAAATACACACGCGCATATACACGTACACACGTTTATATTCACAAGAATAAACACAAATGGGAAGTGTTTCACCTAATTCTCCTCCTCACCTAGCTGTAAATAGTTACCTTGGAGTTAAGCAGCTGCTCTGGGTTGCATCTTGGGGATGCATGTATATGTGAGATAACAGTTTATGTAGTAGCCGATGAGGAACAAATATGTCGTGAGACGGTACACAAGACAACCGACGGTTAGAAGGGCGGGATGCAGAGCCACGAGCTGGATCCTGTATACACACACCCATTGTAAATATGAACTGTAAACACACACACACTCACATACAGCCCTCACTTGGCTCTCAGCCTACCTCTCCTCGAGATTCACTCTCTGACCTCTACCCTACCCTCCTCCACCCCTACAGGCCCATCACCCCTCTACAGCCGTTCAGCGCCCCCCCCCTCCCCCTCTACTTGCATCAATTCCTCCCTGGCCATCAAATAATCATCACAACCAGTACTAAATCTAACTTCTTATTTACATCTCACACAAGTAGAAACAAATTAATAACTATTTTCTGAGAACACAGGTAATATCGTGTCCATTGAGTGCCTTAAGAAATGATTTACAAATACTGTAAGAGTTACAAATAAAGCAGAGGAAATAAAAGAGAGTTCGTGGAAAAAATCAGGATATTATTTCAGCAGTGGTAACCAAGATAAATATCATCTCATATGTAATATTTTCAGGAGGGATTACTAGCCATTACAAAAATAAAAGGATACAAATACAGGGAGGGGATGTAGCACTCCTAGTTAAAAAAAAATTGACAGTGAAAAGTTTGAGGAACTATAGTAATGCAACTGTATACAGTGTTGGAAGAATGCAGAAACGCATTTTGGGTGAGGCTAATAGCTCTTGTATATTACCAGTGTTACTTCTGAAGCAGTGGGCCCTTAACCCAGTGGTGGTGTGAGTGTTGCAACACACCACTGACCATTTCTCGGAGTGTTGACAGGACCCACGGTGTCGCCGCCTGATGTTATTCCAGTTAAAGAGCCAATATGAGTTGTACAAAAAAATAATAATAATTGGAGTACGTAACCTCCCCATTGTTTCAGTGGCTATTCATTAAGGCCCAACTGAGTGTAGAAAAATTATAATAGCTATTTTGAGAGGATTTCGAGGCTTAGAGTCCCCCGCGGCCCGGTCCTCGACTAGGCCTCCTTTTTGTTGCACATTCCCAAGGAAGCAGCCCGTAGCAGCTGTCAAACTCCCAGGTACTTATTTACTGCTAGGTGAACAGGCGAATCAGGGTGAAAGTAACTCTGCCGATTTGTTTCCGCCTCCACCGGGAATCGTACCCGGAATCTGAGAACTACGAATCCGAAGCCCTTTTCATCCAACTGTTAGTCCCCGTCAGTGGGTGGAGATTACAGAATACTTATTTCAAGTTGTTGACGTCTGACCGAGATTCAGTCATGCTCTGGACAACTAGTTGGGGGAAGAGGGAAAGAGGGGTGAGGGAGGGAATTATCAGGGTAAAGCGTCAAGCTATTACGACTATGTAGTACTTGGAAGGGATCAGGATAAGGATTTGGGGTGGGACGGAGGGAAGGGAATGGTGCCCAGCCACTTGGATGGTTGGAGATTGAACGCCGACCTGCATGAAGCGAGATCGTCGCTCTACTATCCAGCCCAAGTGGTTGAGTTCGGGAGGTGGAAGATGGTGGTGAGTTTGGGGTCCAATGTGTTGGTACTGAGGTTCCTTTGACAGTGATTGAGAGAAGGAAAGTGACAACAGAGACTTACCTGACGGTGTGGGAAGTGCCTGCAGAGGTGACACTGACCTGCAGAGGTATGGGTAATAAACAGCCTGTAGGATGACATTTCTATGCAGGGTGTGCACAGTGACTGTAGCTTGGAGGGTGGCACTGACCTGGAGGGTGGCACTGACCTAGAGGGTGGCACTGATCTGGAGGGTGGCACTGACCTGGAGGGTGGCACTGATCTGAAGGGTTTGGACAATGACTATAGCCTGGCGGGTGGCACGGGCCTGGAGGGTGACACTGACCCGGAGGGTGACACTGACCCGGAGGGTGACACTAACCTGGAGGGTGGCACTGACCTGGAGGGTGACACTGACCTGGAGGGTGTGGGCAGTGACTGACCTGGAGGGTGACACTAATCTGGAGGGTGGCACTGACCTGGAGGGTGGCAGTGACCTGGAGGGTGACACTAACCTGGAGGGTGGCACTGACCTGGAGGGTGGCACTGACCTGGAGGGTGGCACTGACCTGGAGGGTGGCACTGACCTGGAGGGTGGCACTGACCTGGAGGGTGGCACTGACCTGGAGGGTGGTACTGACCTGGAGGGTGTGGACAGTGACTATAGCCTGGAGGGTGGCACTGATCTGTAGGGTGGCAGTGACCTGAAGGGTGGCACTGACCTGGAGGGTGGCACTGACCTGGAGGGTGGCATTGACCTGGAGGGTGGCATTGACCTGGAGGGTTGCACTGACCTGGAGGGTGGCACTGACCTGGAGGGTGGCACTGACCTGGAGGGTGGCAATGACCTGGAGGGTGGCACTGATCTGGAGGGTGGCACTGACCTGGAGGGTGGTACTGACCTGGAGGGTGGCATTGACCTGGAGGGTGACACTGATCTGAAGGGTGGCATTGACCTGGAGGGTGGCACTGACCTGGAGGGTTGCACTAACCTGGAGGGTGGCATTGACCTGGAGGGTGGCACTGACCTGGAGGGTGGCACTGATCTGGAGGGTGGCACTGACCGGGAGGGTGGCAGTGACCTGGAGGGTGGCACTGACGTGGAGGGTGGCACTGACCTGGAGGGTGGCATTGACCTGGAGGGTGGCACTGACCTGGAGGGTGGCACTGACCTGGATGGTGGCAGTGACCTGGAGGGTGGCACTGACGGAGGGTGACACTGACCTGGAGGGTGGCATTGACCTGGAGGGTGGCACTGACGTGGAGGGTGGCACTGACCTGGAGGGTGGCATTGACCTGGAGGGTGGCACTGACCTGGAGGGTGGCACTGACCTGGAGGGTGGCACTGACCTGGAGGGTGGCACTGACCTGGAGGGTGGCATTGACCTGGAGGGTGGCATTGACCTGGAGGGTGGCATTGACCTGGAGGGTGGCATTGACCTGGAGGGTGGCATTGACCTGGAGGGTGGCACTGACCTGGAGGGTGGCACTGACGTGGAGGGTGGCACTGACCTTGAGGGTGGCACTGACCTGGAAGGTGGCAGTGACCTGGAGGGTGGCAGTGACCTGGAGGGTAGCATTGACCTGGAGGGTGGCACTGACCTGGAGGGTGGCACTGACCTGGAGGGTGTGGACAGTGACTGTAGCCTGGAGGGTGACACTGACCTAAAGGGTGGCACTGACCTGGAGGGTGGCACTGACCTGGAGGGTGGCACTGACCTGGAGGGTGTGGACAGTGACGATAGCCTGGAGGGTGGCACTGACCTGGAGGGTGGCACTGACCTGGAGGGTGTGGACAGTGACTATAGCCTGGAGGGTGGCACTGACCTGGAGGGTGGCACTGACCTGGAGGGTGTGGACAGTGACTATAGCCTGGAGGGTGGCACTGATCTGTAGGGTGGCAGTGACCTGAAGGGTGGCACTGACCTGGAGGGTGGCACTGACCTGGAGGGTGGCATTGACCTGGAGGGTGGCATTGACCTGGAGGGTTGCACTGACCTGGAGGGTGGCACTGACCTGGAGGGTGGCACTGACCTGGAGGGTGGCACTAACCTGGAGGGTAGCACTGATCTGGAGGGTGGCACTGACCTGGAGGGTGGCACTGACCTGGAGGGTGGCATTGACCTGGAGGGTGACACTGACCTGAAGGGTGGCATTGACCTGGAGGGTGGCACTGACCTGGAGGGTTGCACTAACCTGGAGGGTGGCATTGACCTGGAGGGTGGCACTGACCTGGAGGGTGGCACTGACCTGGAGGGTGGCACTGACCTGGAGGGTGGCACTGACCTGGAGGGTGGCACTGACCTGGAGGGTGGCACTGACCTGGAGGGTGGCACTTACCTGGAGGGTGACAATGACCTGGATGGTGGCACTGACCTGGAGGGTGGCATTGACCTGGAGGGTGTCACTGACGTGGAGGGTGGCACTGACCTGGATGGTGGCAGTGACCTGGAGGGTGGCAGTGACCTGGAGGGTGGCATTGACCTGGAGGGTGGCACTGACGTGGAGGGTGGCACTGACCTGGATGGTGGCACTGACCTGGATGGTGGCAGTGACCTGGAGGGTGGCACTGACCTGGAGGGTGGCACTGACCTGGAAGGTGGTAGTGACATGGAGGGTGGCACTGACGTGGAGGGTGGCACTGACGTGGAGGGTGGCATTGACCTGGAGGGTGGCACTGACCTGGAGGGTGGCACTGACCTGGATGGTGGCAGTGACCTGGAGGGTGGCACTGACGTGGAGGGTGACACTGACCTCGAGGGTGGCATTGACCTGGAGGGTGGCACTGACGTGGAGGGTGGCACTGACCTGGAGGGTGGCATTGACTTGGAGGGTGGCACTGACCTGGAGGGTGGCACTGACCTGGAGGGTGGCACTGACCTGAAGGGTCGCACTGACCTGGAGGGTGGAACTGACGTGGAGGGTGCACAGTGACTGTAGCTTGGAGGGTGGCACTGACCTGGAGGGTGGCATTGACCTGGAGGGTGGCACTGACCTGGAGGGTGGAACTGACGTGGAGGGTGGCACTGACCTTGAGGGTGGCACTGACCTGGAAGGTGGCACTGACCTGGAGGGTGGCAGTGACCTGGAGGGTAGCATTGACCTGGAGGGTGGCACTGACCTGGAGGGTGGCACTGACCTTAAGGGTGTGGACAGTGACTGTAGCCTGGAGGGTAGCACTGACCTGGAGGGTGGCATTGACCTGGAGGGTGGCACTGACCTGGAGGGTGGCACTGACCTGGAGGGTGGCATTGACCTGGAGGGTGGCATTGACCTGGAGGGTTGCACTGACCTGGAGGGTGGCACTGACCTGGAGGGTGGCACTGACCTGGAGGGTGGCACTGACCTGGAGGGTGGCACTGATCTGGAGGGTGGCACTGACCTGGAGGGTGGCACTGACCTGGAGGGTGGCATTGACCTGGAGGGTGACACTGACCTGAAGGGTGGCATTGACCTGGAGGGTGGCACTGACCTGGAGGGTTGCACTAACCTGGAGGGTGGCATTGACCTGGAGGGTGGCACTGACCTGGAGGGTGGCACTGACCTGGAGGGTGGCACTGACCTGGAGGGTGGCACTGACCTGGAGGGTGGCAGTGACCTGGAGGGTGGCACTGACCTGGAGGGTGGCACTTACCTGGAGGGTGACAATGACCTGGATGGTGGCACTGACATGGAGGGTGGCATTGACCTGGAGGGTGTCACTGACGTGGAGGGTGGCACTGACCTGGATGGTGGCAGTGACCTGGAGGGTGGCAGTGACCTGGAGGGTGGCATTGACCTGGAGGGTGGCACTGACGTGGAGGGTGGCACTGACCTGGATGGTGGCACTGACCTGGATGGTGGCAGTGACCTGGAGGGTGGCACTGACCTGGAGGGTGGCACTGACCTGGAAGGTGGTAGTGACATGGAGGGTGGCACTGACGTGGAGGGTGGCACTGACGTGGAGGGTGGCATTGACCTGGAGGGTGGCACTGACCTGGAGGGTGGCACTGACCTGGATGGTGGCAGTGACCTGGAGGGTGGCACTGACGTGGAGGGTGACACTGACCTCGAGGGTGGCATTGACCTGGAGGGTGGCACTGACGTGGAGGGTGGCACTGACCTGGAGGGTGGCATTGACTTGGAGGGTGGCACTGACCTGGAGGGTGGCACTGACCTGGAGGGTGGCACTGACCTGAAGGGTCGCACTGACCTGGAGGGTGGAACTGACGTGGAGGGTGCACAGTGACTGTAGCTTGGAGGGTGGCACTGACCTGGAGGGTGGCATTGACCTGGAGGGTGGCACTGACCTGGAGGGTGGAACTGACGTGGAGGGTGGCACTGACCTTGAGGGTGGCACTGACCTGGAAGGTGGCACTGACCTGGAGGGTGGCAGTGACCTGGAGGGTAGCATTGACCTGGAGGGTGGCACTGACCTGGAGGGTGGCACTGACCTGGAGGGTGTGGACAGTGACTGTAGCCTGGAGGGTAGCACTGACCTGGAGGGTGGCATTGACCTGGAGGGTGGCACTGACCTGGAGGGTGTGGACAGTGACTGTAGCCTGGAGGGTGGCACTGACCTGGAGGGTGGCACTGACCTGGAGGGTGTGGACAGTGACTGTAGCCTGGAGGGTGGCACTGACCTGGAGGGTGGCATTGACCTGGAGGGTGACACTGACCTGGAGGGTGTGGACAGTGACTGTAGCTTGGAGGATGGCACTGACCTAGAGGGTGGCACTAACCTGGAGGGTTGCACTGACCTGGAGGGTGTGGACAGTGACTGTAGCTTGGAGGATGGCACTGACCTAGAGGGTTGCACTAACCTGGAGGGTGGCACTGACCTGGAGGGTGACACTGACCCGGAGGGTGGCACTGACCCGGAGGGTGGCAGTGACCTGGAGGGTGGCACTGACCCGGAGGGTGGCACTGACCTGGAGGGTGGCACTGACCAGGAGGGTGTGGACAGTGACAGTCTTGGCAGCAGGGGTCATGGGGTTGTCGTTGAGGTCGCCCACATGGACGGTGAGGGTGGCGGTGGCGGTGAGGGGAGGCCAGCCGGCGTCCGCCACCACCAGCGGCACGAGCAGGGAGCGCCGCTCCTCCCTGTCTAACCCCGCCCGCGTCCACACCACGCCCACGCCACGCCCCTCGTCCCCTCCTGCAGAAGAACATAGTGGGTAATGTACCGACTAGCACGCCCACGCCATTCGTTTGAAGAAGAACATAAGGGGGGCGGATACTATATCAACAACAACAATAATTCAATGGCCTTATCCAGGCTCAGACACACACACACACACTCACCGGATTACGCCCTCAATACGCCCACAAACTGTTTCAGATGACAAACCGATAATCACTAAAGTCCAGTGTAAGTCCAGAGAAAGTCCTTCAGATTTGCGTATCGGGCCGAGCAGCGTTGGTGGTGTGGAGAGCACCGCTGCCTTCACTGCTGCTGTCGCCGGTCACTGCCGCCAGCCCTATACATGTCACCACCACCGGCAACCAGACAACCGTTACCACCAGCAACCTGACAACTATCACCACTACCAGCACCACCACCTGCAGCCCTGTAACCTGCACCACTACCAGCACCACCACCTGCAGCTCTATAACCTGCACCACTACCAGCACCACCACCACCTGCAGCCCTATAACCTGCACCACTACCAGCACCACCACCACCTGCAGCTCTATAACCTGCACCACTACCAGCACCACCACCTGCAGCCCTATAACCTGCACCACTACCAGCACCACCACCACCTGCAGCCCTATAACCTGCACCACTACCAGCACCACCACCTGCAGCCCTATAACCTGCACCACTACTAGCACCACCACCACCTGCAGCTCTATAACCTGCACCACTACCAGCACCACCACCTGCAGCCCTATAACCTGCACCACTACTAGCACCACTACCTGCAGCCCTATAACCTGCACCACTACCAGCACCACCACCACCTGCAGCCCTATAACCTGCACCACTACCAGCACCACCACCTGCAGCCCTATAACCTGCACCACTACCAGCACCTCCACCTTCGTCCTTATACCTGCACCACTACCAGCACCACCACCTGCAGCCCTATAACCTGCACCATTACCAGCACCACCACCTGCAGCCCTATAACCTGCACCACTACCAGCACCACCACCTTCGTCCTTATAACCTGCACCACTACCAGCACCACCACCACCTGCAGCCCTATATGTTGGACGCCCGTTAGGCACCAGACACATAGGGTGACCTATTCCCTCTTAAGCTAAACAACTTAATAAGTATCAACAACGTGCTCAGCGTGGTCAGCAGATTTCAATGCAATCTGCCGCACCCAGCAGAGCTCAGACCAGACTGAGCCTGGGCATTGGAGCATCCACACGCGCTCCCCTACACACACTAGCTAGCTCCTGGCCGGTGTACAAGAATATATATATTTATAATAAAACTAAGGAAAATCATTGGACGTTTGGTACTCCAATTCCTGCCCACTACCGAGCAACTCCAGCCCACAACCTAATCATCCTACAACAGCAACATCGTCAGATGAAACACTGGTGACAGCATAGTGGGATCTACCCCTGTCCTCCAGCAGCAACACAGCAGCTCACAGCAGCTCACAGCAGCACAGCAGCGGCTCACAGCAGCACAGCAGCAGCTCACAGCAACACAGCAGCGCAGCAGCAACACAGCAGCTCACAGCAGGACAGCAGCGCACAGCAACACAGCAGCGCAGCAGCAGCACAGCGCACAGCAACACAGCAGGGCACAGCAGCCAGCATCACAACAGTTCAGCGTGGCTGACTCACCCAGCGCCCGCCCGTGTGTTGTTCACCCAGCGCGCCCCCTGACTCACTCACCCAGCGCGCGCCCGTCCTTGACTCACCGCGCGCCACCAGCTGACTCGCCGTGACTCACCGTGACTCAACGAGCCTTGGTGCCTGCCTGACGTCACCTTACCACCTCTCGCTGTCTGGCCTGACGACTTCTGCCGCCTGACGTCTCCTGCTGCCTGACGACGCCGACGACGCCACAGCACGACGCCGACGACGCCGGACCTGTGACGACCAGATCATCTCTGCCCCGTTGAACGGATTGCAGCCCCAGCAGCCTTCAGCTCTAGTTAAGTACCCTTTGTTATTTGTGTAGTAGAGTAAACTGTAGACTTTCGTGGGCACAATGTAAACTTACTTTATGGATAACCGATACTCGCTCAGGCCTCGCTCGCGCACTTACCCCTACAGTCTACGGTCTCGTTCACTATCAGAGAGTAACTTACTCTTAACTAGTGAGCTCCCTACGCTCGCTCACTTATCCTTAGCCAGTGAACTCCCAACCTCAGCTCTCGGTAGCTTATCCTCATTAACCTCTACAACCAGCAGCGACTCAGTAATCATGACTCAAGCCCTGAATACTGCGGGTTCTAACTCGAACACCGTTACAGTTCTTACACAGTCTGTTGACATTCGCCCGTTTAGTGGAAAGGATCCAACCCTCTTGGAGACATGGTTCGCTAGTGTAGAGGCTAGAGCGAAGAGCAAGGGTACTGCTGTCACAGACGCAGACTATATCAGTATGGCGACGTCCACACTTGACTATAAATCTGGAGATGCGTATCTCGTAGCAGGAACACCTGACTTAAAGAAAATTGTAAACTGGGATGAATTTAAGAAATTCTTTCGTAGGAGATATATATCGGTAGTTGATCGTGATCCCTTTGGCATTGCTCGCCAATTAGCTACTGCAGTAATGCGTCCTGATGAAACACGCAATGCTTTTGCCACGCGTCTAGCTACGCTACAGGACTCACTGGAGAAAGCCTTGATGGGTTCTAGATGGGATGCTAGTGGAAGCCTCACTATACAGAATGTGGGTAAACTATTGGCGTTCGGTGCCATGCAGAGTCATGCCCCCGAGGCCATACTGAAAGACATCGAGGATAGGAATTTTGGTCCTACCCACACGCTTTGGGACTTAATGGACGTCATGGTAGAGTCCACAGACAGGCTAAAGTCCCGGGATTCTGCCCAGCTTTCTGCCGTTTTTCGTGCAAACAGTTCCCATACCACTGTGAACGTTGTCACGCGTTCTACCCCTAGACATGTTCAGACTCGTGCTAGGTCTCCTCCGCCTTCGTATGGCCCCAGGTCATACTCCAGGACAGGTTCCCCTCAATACCCTCAGCGACCTCGAACGCCAGAATGTTTTAACTGTGGCAAACCAGGACACCGTAAGGCAGAGTGTACATCAACTAACACTCGTTACCAACAGCATGCTAGACATAACTACACAGGCCGATCACGTGATCACACCCGTTCTTATTGCACATATCACCGCCGACCTGGACATGACACTGCTGACTGTAGAGCCCGTCGCGGTACTAACCAGGCTAACCGTTCTAGTCCTACTCCTCCTTCCCGTAAGCAACCGCAGGCTGCAACAACTAACCAGCGCCGACCGAGCCCTACACGTAGCCCTGCAACCCGACCAACTGCCCATGTTAGGTACGCAACCACTGACAGTCACGACACAGATGGACACCGTGACTCGCGCGTGACAAACGGCGCCACGGCCATCAAGGATAATGCAGACACGACCTACGAACACACAGATCAGCCCTATGACTCTCAGTCGGGGGAAGGTATAGCAGCCTGGGTAAACGGTATGACGTAGGGAAGCGAGACGACCTCCCTGTATACTCAGTGCCTACCTGTAACAGGTACGGTACCTTAGCAGAGGAGGATAACATGGACGAACTACACACTGACGGTACTCATGTACATGTACTCCAGACACCACATCGACCGTGTCAGTCTCGTAATTACATGTTTAACAGGTTGCCTATCAAGGACACAGAAGGTCCTCTGATTTCAGCCACTCTGAAGGGTCGACATGTTAAGATTTTCCTAGACACAGGAGCTCGAGTCAACATCATTAAACAAGATGCCCTTCATGGCCTACGCGACCGACTCGATATACGACAGTCGTCTGTTTCCAACCTTGGTGGACTTACTGGAGGAATGACTCCAACGTTAGGTGAAGCAGACATAGAGTTAATAGTTAATGACAGATCACTCACCGTGCCATGTGTGATAGCCGGTGCAGTACGATTCCCTGGAGATATTTTACTAGGATTAAACACCATGAGAGACTACCGAGTTACTATCGACGCTTACCGTTGGGAAGCAACAATTGGTGATACAGTGGTACCTCTTTGCAGTGTGTACACCATGGGACATGAGTTCACCAACCATTGGGACTATGTCAGGTACATACAAACCAGGGAGACCAGGGTACACTTAACCAGTCACGCCCAAACAAACCCGTCACTCAGCCACTTACTGACACCAGACCACCAGTCACGCCAAACAAACCTGTCACTCAGTCACTTACTGACACCAGACCAACGCGCGTTTCCACAGTCTCGCAGGTCGGTGAGGTCAATGAATCTTTGCAAGGGGCCCCAGCGATTGTTCATTACCTTACTTGCCTGGAGTCTAACATCAGTCAGGTCAGAGGCATCTTACACCAAGACACAGTACTACATTCTCATGCACTAACAAAGGTTATTGTCAAAATACCTGGTGTATCTGACCTAGAACACGTAATAGCTGACAGTGACACATGTCAAATCAATGGCACCTACGTAGAACCGTCCTTACATCAGGTGCAGAATAACACTACTGCTGTTTATGTTGCCAACGTCACCAATGCCAACATTCACCTTGCATCAGGCACACACATTGTTGACTTTGCCCATTATTCGTTACCGGTGCGAGTAGTGGATGAGGTCTCTACTGACCAAATGGTACATGCACTCTCTCACACGACAAATCCAGATCAGATCGCGATCTCACCTGTGCATCTTAGTGCCACTGACTTCCCTGACGCCCAATCTCAGTTATTGGCCATCCTCAACAAGCATCGCAACGTTGTTGCACTGACAGGTGAACAACTTGGACTGACGCACCTCATTACTCACAAAATTCCACTGGAACCAGGTACTCGCCCAATTTTTGTACCCGCATACAGATTGCCTCATTCTCAACGAGCTGTTGCAGACCGACTCATTGACGAGATGTTACACGATGGCGTTATTGAAGAAAGTACTTCACCGTGGAATGCTCCGTTAATCTTAGTACCCAAGAAGGATGGCTCTTGGCGTCCCGTCGTTGATTTCAGGAAACTTAATCAAGTTACGATTCCCGATCGATTTCCACTTCCTGTGCTTACTGACTTATTGCAGAACATAGGTCAGAATAAGGTTTTTCCACACTTGATTTATTGCAAGGATTTTGGCAGATACCGCTCGACCCAGAAAGTCGAGAACTGACGGCGTTTTCCGTCCCTAATGGTCATTACCAGTACACTCGCATGCCTTTTGGCTTACGCAGCAGCCCTATTACCTTCTCAAGGCTTATGACAGACCTGTTTCGACGAATGATAGGAAATACCCTCATGGTCTACCTCGATGACCTCATTATCATGTCCAAGGATGTACCGTCACATCTCCAAAGTTTGGACCGAGTCCTTCAGAAACTAGCTGAAGCCAATCTGAAAATCAAACTCAGCAAATGCGCCTTCATGAGAGAAAAAATACAGTTTCTCGGCCATAGCGTCACCTCACAAGGCATCACCACTCTAGATTCAAAGATAGAAGCTGTCAAGAACTTTCCAGTCCCTCATAATGCTGAAGCTGTACAAAAGTTCGTAGGCCTAGCTGGATTCTACCGCCATTTCATTGCCGGTTATTCAGTGATTGCATCTCCTCTCACTCACCTCCTTAAGAAGGACGTTCCGTTCGTTTGGACAACGGATCAAGAGAAAGCATTTCAAACGCTCAAAGAAGCCCTGATATCTTCTCCCGTTCTCAAGTTCCCAGACTTCACCAAACCGTTCATTTTAGTTACTGACGCCAGTAACATTGGGTTAGGTGCCGTACTCGCTCAAACTAGCGACAGAAAAGAACATGCCATTGCATATGCGAGCCGAGTCCTCTCCAAAGCTGAAAAGAATTATTCGACAACCGAGCGTGAAGCGTTGGCTGTCGTGTGGGCACTCAAACATTTCAGAGATATCATCTATAACTACCCTGTCCATGTACTGACGGACCACCAAGCTATCATTCCCTTGTTCAGAGACAAGAACCCCATAGGCAAGTTTGCCCGTTGGTCGCTCACCATACAAGAGTTCCTACCCACGTTTGGATACTTACCTGGCAAACACAATGTAGTTGCCGATGCTCTCTCTCGTTACGTCGCTTCTGTTCACGTTGAATACCCTTCATTAGACTTGCGAGATGTAGAACTCGCACAACGTCAAGACCCAATGTGGGCACCGATCATAAGCTTTCTCGTGGACCCGCACACGACTCTTACGGTCAAGCCACCCGTACCACTCAAGGAACTAGTACTCTTAGATCATGTGCTCCATCGCAAAGTTATGCTTGGATCTCCTGCCAGACTGGTACATCAACTTGTTATTCCTGCGTCGATAGTTCCTACCGTGTTAAAACTTGTTCACGACGCCCCACACAGTGCGCATCCTGGCAAGGACCGCACCATCAAGCAAGCTCGTCTTACGTACTACTGGCCCAAAATGGCCAAACAGATTGAACGTCACGTGGATCAATGTCTAACCTGCCTAGCTCACAGAGGCCATGTTGCTGGCCCGAACCCGATTCAGTCTTACCCTACGACTAATGCACCTTGGGATCGTGTTTCTATGGATTTGTTAACAAATTTTGCTGAAACTTCCAGAGGAAATAAACATCTCCTAGTTATGGTAGATAACTTCTCTAGATACTGTGAACTGGTTCCAATTCCAAACAAACTGCAGAAACTATAGCTAGTGCCTTTCATGATCATATAATTTGCAGGTATGGTCCACCCAGGGTTATACTCTCTGACAACGGCCCGGAATTCAACAATTCTGTTCTGGAACAACTGGCTACATTGTACAACATCAAAAAGTGTAATATAATGCCTTATCAGCCGGCTAGCAATGGCCTTGCTGAAAGAACTAACAAGAAGGTCCTTGACGCACTCAGAGTGACAGTCAATCGGGACAGTCACAAATGGGATGAACTTATGCCAATCGTCCAATGTTCGATAAACTCCTCTGTCAACTCCTCCATAGGAGACACACCTCACTTTGTGCTATTTGGGACAGACATGAGATTTCCTAATGCCATCATCTCCTCGCCGCCCGCGCCACTCTACAACTATGACGACTATGTTAAGGTCAAACGGAGAGACACTCAACTGGTGTTCCAGAGGGTCAAGGAACATCTCTCTAAAGCTACTGACGATTTCACGCGGTTACAAAACGCTCATGCTAAACCTACGAGAATAGGACCTGGATCTTTAGTAATGATCCTCAACCAGCGACGAGATGGTCCCATGTACAAACTGACTGAGAAGTTTCTTGGTCCTTACAGAGTTCTTGAGCATATCACAGGTAATAAGTACAAGCTGGAAAACCTAGCCACTGGAGAACAAGTACATGAGCATCTCAACCACATGAAATTAGCCCGTCTGACTGTCGACGATGACACCCAGACTCCTGTCCCTGACACTCCTGTCCCTGACAACGTACTGCCTGACCCTACCACTGTGACACCCACTTCGGTCTCAGACACGCCCAGCGATACTATCCCACCACGTGCTCACACATACAATCTTCGGTCCAGACCTGTTATTTCGACAGTACACCACCAACAGTCTGATGATTCATCTTCGTGTGACTGTGGTGTTCCAGTCTGTAAGGGACAATGGATGCGTTCTATCTGCTCCCCTCTCCCTGCCTGTTCGTACATGGCAGCGGAAGACTACATTCATGACGGACTAGCACCTAAGAATTCATAGTTTTATGACTAGATTAAGAGGGATTACAACAATCGTTTCGCACCCTCGGTTCAATGTATATAGACCCTTCCACCTCAGGTATCTTTATTTGTAGTTTATTGATCTTGTCGTGTCTCTATACACTATGTAGGTCCTAGTGTTCCTGCCACGTTCATGCTCTCCATATTTTAGTGGAAATGTCGCTTATTCAATGTATTGCCATGTAATATATTGTGCCTACGTTAGTGTCTGCCGTTTATAATCTACTTAACAGGTAACACTGTGGCTGAGCATCATGAATTCCTACGCGCAACTTCTGGTCCGCTGACTCTCAACTATCACCTCTACCTGCAGCCGGACCTCCTGCCTCCAGTTTGCGCAGCCATTTAGCTAGTTAGTCATGATGCTCCATGGATAGCTTAGTTTGAGGATTATATTTAAGAAATGTACTCATTATTCATGCATGTCCGAGACGGTGTTGGACGTCTCAAAACTTGTTTGTTTACGGCCACTATAGGTAAATCACTGTATATAATGTTAGTTAGGTACACGCCCAAGGGTTGTCAATTTTTTTCAAGCAGATCGCCGAGGACGCCGATGATAGCGTGCCGAGCGGTGTTGGACGCCCGTTAGGCCCAGACACATAGGGTGACCTATACCCTCTTAAGCTAAACAACTTAATAAGTATCAAAAACGTCTCAGCGTGGTCAGCAGATTTTAATGCAATCTGCCCTACCCAGCAGAGCTCAGACCAGACGAGCCTGGGCATTGGAGCGTCCACACGCGCTCCCCTACACACACTAGCTAGCTCCTGGCCGTGTACAAGAATATATATATTTATAATAAAACTAAGGAAAACAGCGGATGTTTGGTACTCCAATTCCTGCCCACTACCGAGCAACTCCAGCCCACAACCTAATCATCCCACGCAACATCGTCAGATGAACCTGTGACAGCATAGTGGGATCTACCCCTGTCCTCCAGCAGCAACACAGCAGCTCACAGCAGCTCACAGCAGCACAGCAGCGGCTCACAGCAGCTCACAGCAGCACAGCAGCAGCTCACAGCAACACAGCACGCAGCAGCAACACAGCAGCTCACAGCAGGACAGCAGCGCACAGCAACACAGCAGCGCAGCAGCAGCACAGCGCACAGCAACACAGTAGGGCACAGCAGCCAGCATCACAACAGTTCAGCGTGCCAGACTCACCCAGCGCCCGCCCGTGTGTCGTTCACCCAGCGCGCCCCCCTGACTCACTCACCCAGCGCCCCCGTCCTTGACTCACCGCGCGCCACCAGCTGACTCGCCGTGACTCACCGTGACTCAACGAGCCTTGGTGCCTGCCTGACGTCACCTTACCACCTCTCGCTGTCTGGCCTGACGACTTCTGCCGCCTGACGTCTCTGCTGCCTGACGACGCCGACGACGCCACAGCACGACGCCGACGACGCCGGACCTGTGACGACCAGATCATCTCTGCCCGTTGAACGGATTGCAGCCCCAGCAGCCTTCAGCTCTAGTTAAGTACCCTTTGTTATTTGTGTAGTAGAGTAAACTGTAGACTTTCGTGGGCACAATGTAAACTTACTTATGGATAACCGATATTCGCTCAGGCCTCGCTCGCGCACTTACCCCTACAGTCTACGGTCTCGTTCACTATCAGAGAGTAACTTACTCTTAACTAGTGAGCTCCCTACGCTCGCTCACTTATCCTTAGCCAGTGAACTCCCAACCTCAGCTCTCGGTAGCTTATCCTCATTAACC
This sequence comes from Procambarus virginalis, assembly GCA_020271785.1. NCBI lineage: Eukaryota > Metazoa > Arthropoda > Malacostraca > Decapoda > Cambaridae > Procambarus > Procambarus virginalis. The sequence continues at coordinate 5,105 of WNGS01164823.1, read as the reverse complement.
TCTACAACCAGCAGCGACTCAGTAATCATGACTCAAGCCCTGAATACTGCGGGTTCTAACTCGAACCCGTTACAGTTCTTACACAGTCTGTTGACATTCGCCCGTTTAGTGGAAAGGATCCAACCCTTGGAGACATGGTTCGCTAGTGTAGAGGCTAGAGCGAAGAGCAAGGGTACTGCTGTCACAGACGCAGACTATATCAGTATGGCGACGTCCACTTGACTATAAATCTGGAGATGCGTATCTCGTAGCAGGAACACCTGACTTAAAGAAAATTGTAAACTGGGATGAATTAAGAAATTCTTTCGTAGGAGATTATTATCGGTAGTTGATCGTGATCCCTTTGGCATTGCTCGCCAATTAGCTACTGCAGTAATGCGTCCTGATGAAACACCAATGCTTTTGCCACGCGTCTAGCTACGCTACAGGACTCACTGAGAAAAGCCTTGATGGGTTCTAGATGGGATGCTAGTGGAAGCCTCACTATACAGAATGTGGGTAACTATTGGCGTTCGGTGCCATGCAGAGTCATGCCCCGAGGCCATACTGAAAGACATCGAGGATAGGAATTTTGGTCCTACCCACACGCTTTGGGACTTAATGGACGTCATGGTAGAGTCCACAGACAGGCTAAAGTCCCGGGATTCTGCTCAGCTTTCTGCCGTTTTTCGTGCAAACAGTTCCCATACCACTGTGAACGTTGTCACGCGTTCTACCCCTAGACATGTTCAGACTCGTGCTAGGTCTCCTCCGCCTTCGTATGGCCCCAGGTCATACTCCAGGACAGGTTCCCCTCAATACCCTCACGACCTCGACGCCAGAATGTTTTAACTGTGGCAAACCAGGACACCGTAAAGCAGAGTGTACATCAACTAACACTCGTTACCAACAGCATGCTAGACATAACTACCAGGCCGATCACGTGATCACACCCGTTCTTATTGCACATATCACCGCCGACCTGGACATGAC
>WNGS01164818.1:5066-30066 GCA_020271785.1 Procambarus virginalis | reverse complement strand
CCCTGGATCACGGAGGAGGTGGAAGAGAACTCTCAAAACCTACGAGAGCAACACACAATATGGAACCTCTTAAATTTACCATCATACATGGCCTAAAGTCAATATCAAGGAACAATGTTTATATATGGCATCGTAACAGAGTCGAATTCAGTAGTCACAGAGCCTTCACGGCAACCATTATAAGGATAGTGAAGTGTCGATTCAAAAATATAATTTATATAGATGTGATAAAGTAAATAGGTCGAATGGTGCAGTAGGTCTGTACTCTCCCTGTACTGTCCTTAAAGAGGAACGTGTATGCATACAGCTCTTAAGTTCTACAAATGCTCTAATAGAGGCATCAAACTGGAGAACATGAATCTCGACATTATTTAAATAAACAGACAGGCAGCTGCAAGAGTTGAGGAACTCAAAGAACAAACAATATACTAAATTATCTCGATAATCTAGAAATCTCAGTGCCAGATATTTATCTATTTGGAGACTTCAATGTCCCCAATTAATAGAATTTCAAACAATTGCTTTATGACAGGAAGTCAACGTGATACCCAAATCCAGGTCAGAGAACTACGTAGATTATGTAAAGAAAAAACCAATCGTTCACCCAGGAGCTAACAGAGACAATTAGGGATGAAAATAATCTCGATTTGATCCTTACGAACAATGAACAAATATCCGGGACATGACAATCTCGGATACTAAATACTCAAACCACAAACTGATGGACGGTCAAGTCAATATTAATACAATACATATAAGAAGATTAACAAACGGTATGAACTGTCCCTTAAATTCAATCTCATTAGTGAGAAAGTTGACAGGAAAAATTGACATTGAACTAGCAATTACCCAATTAGGAAATCGTATGAAGTATCGAAGTTCCCACACAACGAACAGAACAACTGACTACTGAATCACACAAAGGCTGCTTGAAATACATTTCTTTTGCAAGCAATCAAAAAGAGGGGCTCCTTTAGACAGAGAGAACGCAGGCAACATTTCAGAGTTAGAAACAACTTATTGAAATTCTTAAGCAGACACGACTTTCCCATCAACAAGAATGTAATTTATACATCGAGGTTGAATAAACTGCAGCGATCATACCAGACTGAAGAAACACAAATGGATCAGAAAACCATAGGAATACAAAATACTTTTTCAAATATTCAAAATCAAAATATAACACGTACACAAGTACTGGACCATCACCTCCATATGAAGGTTCATACACAGAGGACGACGCAGAAATATACGAAATCTTAAAACAAAAGTACGAGACATGTTTAGACATGTCTATATATTGGCATGTTTAGCATGCCAATATATATAACATGAAAGTTGAAGATGTCGACAGCTTTTATAAACAAAATAAAAAAAAATCAGAAAATATAACGAGCAAACCAAATTCTGATGATTTTTTTTTTTACAAAATTTACACTCGGCCCCGAGTCCCGACTTCTGGAACTCCATATTACAAAGAAATACAGAGTGCCAGTAACACGAGCACTCTGTAACATGGGAAAAAACAAATTGCTTGGATACAGGAGAGGTAAGTGAATTACGTAAATCTGCAGATATAGCTCAACCACACACTGGAGGAAGCATAGTGTTGGTGAAAATTGATAATAAAAAAGTATTGCCCCTACACACAACACCCACCCTATCCACTCCATCATCCATCTTTTACCCCCCCACACACATAAGCCACCCTTTACACCTCACATAAGCCACCTTTTAAACCTACCAGAACCCAGAAATTACCTCCCCCCCCACACACCAAATACATTACTCCTGTATTAGGCAGTGATGTGGGGAGGCAGACTCCATACACAGTTTCAAATGTAGATATGATTGAGCCTTTGGAACCTGTTCACCAGTTGATTAACGGTTGAGAGGCGGAGACAAAGATCGCAAGCTCATTCCCCACAAGGACACCTAGGTGAGTACACACACACACACACACACACACACACACAAGGTGCCGGAGGACAGAGAGTAAGGGGAGACATGATCACAACCTACAATCTCAGGGTAATCGACCGGGTAAACAAGGATAAACTATTCAACACTGGTGGGATGCTAACAAGGGGACACAGGTGGAAACTGAGTACCCACATGAGCCACAGGGACGTTAGAAGGAACTTTTTCAGTGTCAGAGTAGTTAACGGATGGAATGCATTAGGCAGTGATGTGGTGGAGGCTGACTCTACACAGTTTAAATGTAGATATGATAGAGCCCAGTAGGCTCAGGAATCTGCACACCAGTGATTGACAGTTGAGAGACGGGACAAAAGAGTCAAAGCTCAACACCCCGCAAGCACAATAGGTGAGTACAAATAGGCGAGTACACCAACAAGATATAACCTGACTGCTAATTATTGGTTTACCAGCATAATAACTTGTTTTAGAAATCTAAATAAGGATTTATTTACTTCCTTGCATGGCAAATATATCACAAGACTTCTGGAATTTGTGGCGTCAATGTCGACTTCGTATCCCGTTTAACACAAAACAAAGCTTGTGAAAGACCATAGTAATGATACCTGACTAGTTCCAGAAGTGAGAGGCATGACGTATAAGGACTTAAACCTCACGTCAGTAAGAGTGATGATAAGCAACGGAGATACGATCACTACATACTAAATTAAGGGTAAATAGACAAAGATGTCAAGGAAAGGCCTAAACTGGAGGGAAATAAATAATAAAACGTGCATAAGAAATATTGCCGGAACAACCGTGGACATCTTCAAGAGGAAACTAGATTTATTCCTCCAAGGAGTGCCGGACCAACCGGGCTGTGGAGGATATGTGGGCCTCCGGGCCGCTCCAATCAACAGCCTGGTGGACCAAATTCTCACAAGTCAAGCCTGGCCTCGGGCCGGGCTTGGGGAGTAGAAGAACTCCCAGAACCCCATCAACCAGGTATCAACCAGGAGCAACAGAGATATTATAAAGAATATATTTTATTTCACATTGAAGATAAATGGATTCCGCTAGTATGTGATGAGATGGAACTAATTTCCATACAGAGCTCATATATACATTAGACAGAGCAAAAACAGGAGGAACTTGTACAATAGTCGATTAAATGCTGAAAGGCGGGGATCCATGAACCGAAGTTCATCACCAGTCGTTGATTTGGACGGTCATCGACATGCCTAACGGATTTCCTGTCTCGGATAAAGAGAAAAGTTGAGGTGTCTGAGAAGTAGAGAAGGATAGCAGCGGGTGACCGTAGGCAGCAAGGCGGGGCACAGGAGCTTATCCTCGCTCTGCAGAGGCACACGTGAGGGAGGACATGCAGGTGAGTGCGTGTGAGTGCAGACACAGACGCTGCACTCGCCCTCACGCACTCAGTCGTGTACCTAATCTCTCCTCTGCTCATTTACACCCTATNGCAAGTCACTACTTCTCTGATTTTCCAGAGAGACGGACACGAGATGTCCAGTCCTTGGGTTGTATTGTATATTATTGTTATTTATTACTAATGGTTATATTATATGAGTATGCTGTTGCAATGGATCAGACTAACAGATATATCAGTGGGCAGGTGGTAGGTGATTTTGGGAACTGAGGATCATTATTATTAGTGTGTTGCAGTACATGACACATTCCTCACCCGCTATTTATGTATCACGCCTTCAAACTGTTACTTAGGTTAGTGCACCACTGCGCCGGTTGAGCCTGGTGTCAGCCCGTCCTAGGTATTAGCAGTAACTGATTGATAGCTGATTTTGATACCTGTGTTTATGTTCTTGAAGTTCATTGATGTGACTAGTTGAGCTGTGTGTTGAAGCTCTGTTTTAATGAAAGTATCAGTTGTATATAGAGAATGTTAGTTTTCAGTGTTTTCTGGTGACCAGATTATATGTCCCAGTACCTGCATTGTTTAACCAACCTTTTCAACTGCCGTAGACACTTATTGAAAAGTACCCAGGCCTTGGTTGGCCAGCGATACTGTGGATCATGAGGTCATGTCAGCCCTCAGGCTACTCAAAGGCAGTCCAAGATGGTAATCAACACCCCTCTTTGAGCAAAAGTCTTGGTTAACTCATCAGTTCTATCACGCCTTCGGAGACAAATATGGGAAGGAATCCACAGGAGACAAACTCTCCGAGCGCTTGCTCTTCTCTACCAACAAAGTTTCATGCTCACTATTCCTATTTTTTTACCTTCTTGTGTCATCCTGTTTTTCTGGATTCTTGCTCTTGTTTTCCCGCATTGTGTCTCTAAGTATATGTACTACTCTTTGCCTGTCGCTATGTCTTTCAATAAATCTTCAAAATTCTCCTTTCATCTCCACTCTTTCGCTCATCTTGTTTTATACCCGGTCAGCAGATTCCCACATGCGTGTTTATATGATGAACCAAACTATTTTAACATAAAAGAAAGCAGTAAAAATGAGTTCCTCCACTGAAACAAACACCGAGAGCGCATTCTGCGATAAAAACGCGCAGTCTCGAGTTTTTCACCAAGACAGTAACCCAAAACGCGCATAAGTGACACTTGATTACATAAGTACTACAGCGCGTATTCCAGATGCATACCAGTGTAATTATCCAGCCATGAGATGAATGCTGAAACTACACACTGAATGGTCTAGAGAACTTGTCTCGCAGTTCTGAGCATCTGACCTAGATGCTCAGAACCTGCGTCAAGTGATTTAACCTCTCTAAGTGATTCCATGATTCCATTGGTTCCATGGGGTTGTCATAGCCCGGGGTTGGTGGTAAAGGGAACGAGCTCCCGTGACCTATAAAAAGCTCCCGTATGGCGTGCATCTCAAATAGTTTCCTGGCCTGCACAGGTGGCTTAGTCTTTAAGTCTGGCGCAACTGCTTTTACTGACAGGAGAAGGGCGAGGGCGTGCCTCTGGCGCCTTAAAACCAGCTGCTCCGGTAGATGGGACTTAATAGCCTGTAAAGGCCGCCCATCTAGGGAAGGAAAACCCTGATTTTAAACCTCCGCTGCTTGCGGCCATACCCCTCTTTTGGGAAAGGCTTTAGGAGTCAACCTCGAGGAAAAATCCGGAGTTGGAGCCCCTAAGGCAGTTCGTTGTTGACTTCGACCTCGTTCTGGCAGCTCCTGCGACGGTGCTGAACCATGTGTATTGGCACTTGCCTTTCCATTGCATAATTTTAGCAACGTGGAAAGAGAGGACCTGCTGCATGGGTAACAGCTTCTCCTCCATATCTACCTACCCAGGCTTTGCTCCTTGGTGAGGACACTCCAACCTTGCCTCACAGCGTCGAATCAACATGGGAAGCGACAGTCACTTATTGTGACTGACGCAATCAAGACGGTTTTAGTCTTCTGCTCGATTGGTGAAGAGTGCGACACCAGGGGTTGCTTCCGACGGTGGGAGGGTCATGAGGCGGGCGGACAGTTACGCCCGCCTCAAGCTGGGCAAGCCCCAGCCAATAACGTGTTGCCTGCCACGGTCCGTTAACCTTACTGGGTGCGTGGGGTTTAGGGTGAAAAACCGACAAGCGGCCCGACAACTTTGCACCAAGCAATACCAAACCCAAAAAGAAATATCATCTGCCCTAAAGCTGGGCACATAGAACGTCAGAACTCTGACACCACGTTTCTTCTGATGACCTGCAAGAAATCAACGACGTCCGAAAGCAGCAATCATCGTGGGGAGCTGAGCAAATTGCAGATCGATATTGTTGCTCTCCAAGAAACCAGGCTTCCCGGATCAGGATCTGTGAGAGGGCCTTCTCTTTCTTCTGGCAAGGAAAACCTCCAGATGAGACCAGAGAAAATGGTGTGGGTTTCCGTCAAGAATGCACTATTGATACACATTATGCGCGACGGGGAAAACCGAACGAATTCTGTCTCTTCAACTGCACTCCCAAACAGGACTAGTCAATTTAATTAGTGCATACCCACAAACCCTGACTTCTACAGCAGAGGCGACGGAAGAATTCCACGATGACCTCAACAGAGTCATAGCGAGAATCCTTGTAATGAAGCCACTGTTCATCCTCGGCGACTTCAACGCCAGAGTGGGTGCCGATCACAACATTTGGCCCACTTGTCTCGGTCAATTTGGCATAGGAAGGTTGAATAAGATCGGACAATGTATGCTAGAACTCTGCTGCCTTTATGATCTCTGCGTCACCAACACGTTCTTCGGCATAAAGCCTCAACACAGAGTCTCTTGGATACACCCCAGATCCAAACACTGGCACCAGCTTGTCCTCATTCTTACAGGCGTGCAAGTCTATCCAGCATCAAAATTACAAGGAGCTACCAGAATGCTGTCTGTGATACCGATAACTCCTTGGTATGTAGCAGGGTCAAGATGCAAACAAAGAAGATTCACCACTCAAAAAAGGAGGGCAGATCTCGTATCGACACCAGCAAGATCGGCAATTAGGACAAAGTGGAAGATTTTGCACAAGTGCTTGAGGAAGCTCTCCCTAACCCGGCCGAGGTCACCACCTGTAAAAGATGGGAGCACTTCAGAAATACTGAGTTCAATGCTGCCATGTCCACCTTTGGCAAGAAGATCAGCAGGGCGGCAGACTGGTTTAAGGCTCACTCGGAAGAAATGACACCTGTCATTGAAGAGAAAAGAAACACCTTGGTAGCCTACAAAGCCTGCCCAAGTCAGCACAACATGCAGATTCTTTGAGCTGTCTGCTGCAAAGTGCAGCAGAGCGCCAGGCGATGGGTCAACAACTACTGGCTCCAGCTCTGCTCCCAGATACAGACTGCAGCAGATACAGGCAATATAAAGGGGATATATGACGGCATCAAGCAGGCCCTCGGCCCAATCCAGAAGAAGAGAGCAGCCCTGAAATCTGCCAAAGGCGAGGTGATTCAGGACCATACACTACAGCTGAAGCGCTGGGTCGAGCACTACTCTGTGCTATACGCCAGGGACAATGTGGTCACTGAAGATGCCCTGAGCGCCATTGAGTGTCTGCCTGTGTTAATGGAGCTCGACAGCAAACCGGCCCTAGAAGAACTCAGTGAGGCCCTAGATTCCCTTGCATTTCGCAAAGCCTCTGGAAAGACGGCATTCCTGCTGAGACCTTGAAGCGCTGCAGAGGTAACCTGCTCATGGAGTTGCATGAAATCCTCTGCCTCTGCTGGGAAGAAGGAGAGGTGTCATAGGATATGAGGGACGCCAACATCGCCATGCTGTATAAGAATAAAGTTGACAGAGGCCACTGCAACAATTACCGTGGCATCTCTCTCCTCTGTATTGTCAGAAAGCTGTTTGCTCGAGTCACACTGAAGAGGCTCCAAGTACTTGCAGAGAGAGTCTATCCAGAGTCACAGTGCTTATTCCGAGCTAACAGGTCCACCATCGACATGGTCTTTTACCTCAAACAACTGCAGGAGAAATGCAGGGAACAGAAGCAGCCAATCTTCGTAGCATTCATAGATCTGACGAAGGCCTTCGACCTCGTCAGCAGGGATGGCCTGTTCAAGATCCTCCCCAAGATCGGATGCCAACCCAGGCTCCTCAGCATCATCAGATCTTTCCATGAGAACATGAGGGGCACCGTGGTCTTCGATGGCTTAACATCAGACGCCTTTGACATCTGAAGTGGATAAAAGCAGGGCAGCGTCCTGTCACCAACCCTATTCGGGATTTTCTTCGCAGTTATATTGCAGAACGCCTTCATATCTGCAACGGAAGGCATTTACCTCCGGACCAGTTCGGATGGAAAGCTCTTTAACCTCACCAGGCTGAGAGCCAAGACAAAGGTTCGGCTGAGGTGTCTGCACGACATCCTTTTTGTTGACGACGCAGCAGTCACTGCCCACTCAGCCGAAGACCTCCAATGCCTCATGACCCGCTTCAGCAAGGATTATAGGCTTTCGGATTCACCATCAGCCTGAAGAAAACACAGGTCATGGGACAAGAAGTGGACTCCCCACCTGACATCGGCATAGATTACAAACTGGAAGTCGTTCATGACTTCGTGTACCTGGGCTCCACAATTTCTGATTCCCTCTCTTATGATACGGAGCAAAACAAACGCATCGGTAAGGCATCTACTACCATGCCCAGACTGACAAAGAGAGTGTTGGCCAACAATAAGCTGACTGAGTGTACAAAGATCCAGGTTTACAGAGCCTGTTTCCTGAGCACTCTCCTTTATAGCAGTGAGTCTTGGACACTCCACACCCGTTAAGAAAGACAGCTGAATGCCTACCACATGCACTGCCTCCGGCGCATCTTGGACATCACCTGGCAGAACAAGGTGACAAACAACAACGTCCTCGGGGAGAGCTAGAATGACCAGCATGTACACACCCGCCAAACACACACCGAAACTACGACGTTGGTACAACGTTCGAACAAGTTTTAACACCTCCTAACCAGTTATAACAACCAATATAACAAGTTGTAACAGCGTTCTAATACGTCATAAACACGTTAAGCCAAGATGTAACACCTTTATTACAAGTTGTAACAAGCAGAAAATAGAGACAGTTACCATTTGTGTTTCCAGGGACAGTGCTGAAGCAGAGACGAATTCACTGGCTCGGGCACGTGGTGTAAATGGGCTCGGGCAGGATCCCCAAGATTCTCCTGTATGGAGAGCTGACGAAGGGAAAGAGTCCAACAGGCAAACCCCCACCTACGGTACAAAGACGTATGCAAGAGGGAACTGAAAGCCATGGATTTCGATCTTGCTACGTGGGAAACATTGGCCACAGATCGTTCAGCCTGGGGGCAGTCTGTTCAGAGAGCTGTCTCCAAGTTCGAGGAGTCACTTGCCAAGAAATCGGAGGTAAAGAGACAGAGAAGGATAGCCGGTAGGCAGGAAGACAGACCAGAATCAGACTTCGTTTGTGCTCAGTGTGGGATGGACTGCCATTCTGGGATTGGTCTCATCAGTCACACCAGACGCTGCACCAGGATTGACAACCAGAGAGCAACGCCATTGTCTCCCGAGACTGAAGGATGCCTACTACTAAGTGGTTCCATGCTCTCATGGAAGATCAAGTAATATATTTTGTACAAATTACAACTTGTGTTGATTCATTTTCAACGATTTATTTGCGTTGAGTCATGAAAGGAAGGAGATGGGTGTGATGGGATGCTTTGTAAGGGTGAGTGAGATGGGGTGCAGTGGGAGAGGTGTGTAGAATAGTATTCTATGCTGTGAGAGATGAGATGCTGTGTGACGGGCAATGGGACGGAAGTGTTGAGGAATAGGAGGATGCTGGCGGGAAATGATGATATGTGAGGTTGGATGTGGATGCTGAAGGAAAGAAGTATAGGATGGCATTACTTGTTGCGGGGAAAGAACAGCAGAGAGATGCCATACCACTGTGCCCCCATGACCTCTTGTCATGTGATCGACACCCCTGGCCTCAGGCCGGGACCAATTATAAGTAGAGTGGATCAGAGCTGGAGGTAAATTTGCCTGGTGTTTTTTTTTTGTAGGTAATTATGTGCCATTAGCAATTAGTGGGTGATGAAGTGAGGGCGGCGTTTGACGTCTTGGTAATGGGTAGGTGTGAGGATGTGGGGATGGTGAGAATGATACCCTCTGTGTTAGGGTGAGGTGTGAGGGGTCGGGTGGGATGAGTGGGGTGTGAGTGGTGAGGAGAGGTGTACTCACCTATTTGTACTCCGTTGTATTTGCGGGGTACACGCACCTCCTGTGCTAGGTGAGTACGGCGGGTTCACCATAGCCCGTGCTGCTTGGAACTTTTTGTTCCGTGTAGCTGAATAAAAAACAACTTTGCGGGTTATGAGTCCGGCTCTGGCATGCAGCCTCTCAACTATAAATTGACAGTTGAATAGGTTCCAGAGCCTATTTTGTCATCATAACAACATTTAAAGCTCTGAATGGAGTCTGCCTTCACTATTTCAGTCCTTAGCCCATTCCAATTGTTCAATAATGTGCCACTGAAAAAATTCTTTCTAATATTTCAGTCGCTCATTTGTGCACTTAGCTCCCATCTGGTCCCCTTGCTCGGATGCTACCCCATGTCTGCTTTGTTTATTACCCTGAGTATTTTGTATGTGCTAATTTTGTCTCCGCGTCTTTCTAAACTCTCTTCCAGTGACGTAAGGTTTTTGACCTGTGAGCTTTCCTCGTACCTCATACTTCTCAGCTCTGGGACTAATCTGCTGGCACACTTCTGAACTTTCTCCACCTTCGAATTGTGCTAATAACGAGAGATTAGGACTCCATGCCGGTGCTGCATATTGCAGAATTAGTCTGCCATAAACGAAATACAAGATCCTGAACGACTCTGTTCGAATTCCCCAAAAGCATTTCTTATAATAGCCAACCTTGCGTGTGCCGCTGATGGTAATCATTTGTTGTGAGCACCTGGTGATAGGTAGGGGATAATATCAGCCCTCCCCTACACGGTACCTTCCTCCCCCCACTACCCCTTCACTGTGGCCACCCCCAACAAACTGTGGCCGCCCCTAAATGATTGTGGCCTCCCAACCAGACTGTGGCTACCCCACCAGAATGGTCACCTCCACCAGACTGTGGCCACCCCCACCAGACTGTGGCCACCCCCATCAGACTGTGGCCACCCCCATCAGACTGTGGCCAACCCCGCCAGACTGTGGCCACCCCCACCAGACTGTGGCCACCCCCGCCAGACTGTGGCCACCCCTACCAGACTTTGGCCATCCCCACCAGACTGTGGCTACCCCCACCAGACTGTGGCCACCCCACCCCTACTGTGGCCACCCCCATCAGACTGTGGCCACCCCCACCAGACTGTGGCCACCCCCACCAGACTGTGGCCACCCCTACCAGACTGTGGCCACCCCACCAGACTGTGGCTACCCCCTCCAGACTGTGGCCACCCCCACCAGACTGTGGCCACCCCCGCCAAACTGTGGCTACCCCCATCAGACTGTGGCCACCCCCGCCAGACTGTGGCCACCCCTACCAGACTGTGGCCACCCCACCAGACTGTGGCCACCCCCGCCAGACTGTGGCCACCCCTACCAGACTGTGGCCACCCCCACCAGACTGTGGCCACCCCCACCAGACTGTGGCACTATATAATCGCTATTAATCTTGCACATTTCAATGAGACTAACCCCAAGCATCTGGCCTACGTCCACGAGCACTCTCTCTTACAGATACAGATAGTGGAATTGGGTATCCAGATACATATAGTGAGTGTTGGATATCCATATACAACTAGTGGGTGTTGATATCCAGATACATATAGTTGGTGTTGGATATCCACATATAAATAGTGGGTGTTGGATATCCACATATAAATAGTGGGTGTTAGCTATTAGCATATAAATAGTGGGTGTTGGATATCCAGATAAAAATAGTTGGTGTTGGATATCCAGATACATATAGTGGGTGTTGGATATCCACATATAAATAGTGGGTGTTGGATATCCAGATACATATTGTGGGTGTTGGATATCCATATACAACTAATGGGTATTAGATATCCATATACAAGTAGTGGGTGTTGGATATCCACATATAAATAGTGGGTATTGGATAGGGTGTTATTATCCTGGCCGGTGGGATAGGATGTCTGTTTATGGTGGGTGTGACGGGGATGTTGGGTTATGGTGTTACTGTTTCAGGGGTTGGGATAAATTTTTCCATTAGAATGCTATTGTTCTGGTGGATGGGATAGGTGGTAAGGTATAGTGTTGGGGGGGGGTGTTGTGGGTGAGATGTGGTCTTAGGTTATGGTGACAGGATATGGTGTGATGTATAAGAAAATGAAGCATTACATTATATATATATATATATATATATATATATATATATATATATATATATATATATATATATATATATATATATATATATATATATATATATATATATACAATGAACCATATACATACATTACACCACACATAGTCATTCTTACACCCCACAGCATCACCCACATATACAGAAGTGTCAATACCTCCAAACCCAACTCAACCATTACTTCCACAAACACAATCCCCCACCTATTCCAACCACACATTGCACACCTATTACCCTCAAAGACACCCCCACCTATTGTTCCTCATTTAAATTCCCCTTATTTCTTGGTGAATAACAGTAAAGTTTCGGTGAGGGTCTGAGTTCTGTGAAAACCTTAAAAATCTCTGGACATAAATAAAATCTCACATAAATAAAACGCTGTGATTTTCCTGTCAAACATTGTGCTAAATTGCGAATAATGTGACACCACAATTGGCTTTCTTTTTCAGAGCACAAAGAACGCTAATTCTGTAAGTATCATTTAGTTAAGTAGGAAACCCCTTGCTTCTGTCCTATAGAGACCCGGCAAGGTATCCCTACATTCTTGGACTACCCTTTCACTTTTGAAACAATTAAAAGTTTCATTTGTTTTTGAAACTATCAGTTTCATTTATTTAGTAGGATTTTCTTGCCCTTATTCTCGTATGTTGAGTGCCGGGTACAAGATTTCCTGCGATTTTGATTGAATAATCATTTACCATCTAATATTAACGTTAATTGTTTTTACATTAACGATTGAATTTCCACAGGATAGTTACCAGTTACCACGCCATCCTGTTACTGACACTTATAATATCACAGGTATATTCGTTGTACATTTATTTGCTGTCTCAAAATGTTTCGTCTCTCAGCATTTGGTAGTGATCCAGCAAGTGAAGTAGGGAACTTAATTCGTGGAGTCCAAGTCGCCATCTGGGAAAAGCCTTTTCCCATGAAAGGGGTACAACTTCTCATGGGCAACGACTTGGCCGAAGATCTGCAAGATCTGCAACCTTCCAACTTGATCATCATGGACAAACCCCAGGTATGTGACTCTGTAGGGGAAAACCCCATCTTCAAGTATGTTCCAGCAGAGGTCCAAGAAAGTGATAAAGTCTCTCCTCCGGTTTTGGTGACAACCCGTGCGCAAGCTGCACGCCTGCAACCAGCTGACTCTACTGCAACAGCTGTCCCTCAAGACCATCAGAATCTACCACCGAATCTTACTATGTTTGAGTTCCGTAAGTTACAGAGGGAGGATCCTTCATTAACACCATTATTTTTCCAGGCCGAGACTCAATCTGACAGTATTCTTGGTTCTTCCTAGAGAACCAGTTGCTCTACCACAGGTACAGACCCAGTAAACTAACGGAGGATGACGATTGGGCTAATGTCGACCAACTAGTAGTTCCCACCAGCCTTTGGCCTGATATTCTACACCTTGCCCATGGAGCACTTTCTCACTATGGTTTTAATAAGACCTACCATGGAATCAGACAAGACTACTACTGGCCAGGTATGATTTAGGATGTAAAAAGTTATGTACAACAGTGTCATATATGTCAGATGGCAGGAAAACCTAACATCCCAATTCCAAGGCTCCTTTGATTCCTATTCCGGTGCCTTCGGAACCTTTTCACAGACTCATCATAGACTGTGTTGGTCCTTTACCCCGGACCAGTTCTGGCAACGCATATATACTAACCATCCTGTGTCCAACCACCAGATTCCCCATAGCAGTTCCTGTAAAGAACATTACGGCTGCTACCGTGGTGAAACAACTATTGAAGATCTTTACCCAATATGGATTTCCTCGGGAGATTCAAAGTGACTGTGGCGCCAACTTCACCAGTGATCTCTTCAAGAAGACACTGGAAGAATTCAACATCACTCAGGTATTGTCCAGCCCCTATCATCCTGCTTCACAGGGTTCTCTTGAACGTAGTCATCAAACGATAAAATCACTCCTTAGGAAATTTTGCAATGAGACCATGAAAGACTGGGATAAACAACTTGACATCATCATGTGCATTTTCAGAAGTCTCCCAAATGAGTCTCTAGGACTATCTTCTTATGAGATGCTCTACGGACGTAAGTGCCGTACTCCTCTTCAAGCTTTGAAAGACTCTCTACATAATGCCACCTTCAGTGACCCTCAGTATGTGCCACAGTTTCTTCAAAACATAAAGCACATTCTAGAGTACGTAAATTTGCTAATGATAATTTATTGATAGCTCAAGAAAGGATAAAGACTCATTTTGACAAACGCAGCAAAATCAGGAAATGTAAAACAGGATACTTCGTGTTGGCATATTTTCCAATCCCTGGTTCTCTATTGCAAAATAAGTTTTCAGGACCCTACCGCATCAAGGAGTGCAGAAACAACCAAAACTACGTTCTTGAGACTCCAGATAGGCGGCGAAGGACCCAGTTGTGCCACGTAAATCTTCTGAAGGAGTATAAAGGTATTCCCCCACTGTGCTAATATCTCTCTCCACTTTTAAAGATCCATACCTCCACAGTGAGACCTTCCCTGCTTCTCCTCCTGAAAGCACTAACTCTGAGTCGGTGCCTTCCAACTCGGAAATCCTTACTGATCTTCCTAAATATTTACAGGACTGTAATAGTGCTCCTCTCATCAAAGTTCTTCAAGAACATCAGAAGATGTTCAGCGATGATCCCCAGGAGTGTAATGTGGTTCAGCACGATATCCAGGTGCTTCCTGACACCAGGCCGATTCGTCAATCCTTCTACCGTATCAGCCTGTACAAAAAATAAGTTATGGGTGCTAAAGTACAATACCTTCTGGATCATGGGCTGGCCACCTCTTGTGAGTTCCCTTGGGCCTCACCCTACATATGGTGCCGAAACCGCACTGTAAAGTACGACTATGTACCGACTATCGGAAACTGAACCTTGTGACCGTCAAGGATGCATACCCTTTACCTCATATAGATGATATCCTTGACACAATATGAACGCCTTCCTTTTGGACTGTGTAACGCCCCGGCCACCTTCCAGCGAGCTGTCAACCGCGTCATCTATGGCCAAGATCACACCTACGCCTACTTGGATGACATCATTGTGGCAACTTAACACCTGGAGCGAACATCTGCTCCAGTTGCAATGATTGTTCTCCAAGCTCCTGACAGCTGGCCTTATCATCAACTTGGGCAAGTCCACTTTTGCTAAAGGTAATGTGCGTTATCTTGGTCATGTGATAGGGAGTGGCAGCATAGCTCCTTTAACCATTCACACTCAAACCATTCAGCATTACCTACAACCTACAACCATGAAGCAGCTCCTGCGCTTCCTTGGCCTTGCATCTTACTATCGTAGGTTTGTGAAAAATTTTAGTACAGTAGCGACACCATTGATTAATCTGACCAGCCCCAAGCAACGGTATCATTGGACCATTCAACAGACCGTTGCCTTTGAACAACTTAAATCTCTGCTATGTTCTGATCCCATTCTCGCCCCTCCAGATATTACGAAGCCCTTCATCATCAATGTCGACGCAAGTGGCACCGGCATCGGGGGCCACTTGCCCCCGATGACAGACAGAAACAGACAGAAACAGAGAAGAAAAATAACAGATGATAACAGACTAACAGAAACATTGCAAGAGTATGGATGTGGATGGAGACATACACAAGCTTGGACTCTTACCACCACAGAAACTCTCACACTCCACAACACCGGTACTACTAACGCAATTGGGCGAATCATTGTCAAAATTACTCTACACCCTGGATCATGGAGGAGGTGGAAGAGAACTCTTAAAACCTATGAGAGCAACACACAATATGGAACCTCTTAAATTTACCATCATACATGGCCTAAAGTCAATATCTAGGAACAATGTTTATATATGGCATCGTAACATAACAGAGTCGAATTCAGTAGTCACAGAGTCTTCACGGCAACCAATACAGGGATAGTGAAGTGTCGATCCATAAATATAATTTATATAGATGTGATAAAGTAAATAGGTCGAATGGTGCAGTAGGTCTGTACTCTCC
The DNA here is from genome assembly GCA_020271785.1 of Procambarus virginalis. Lineage (NCBI taxonomy): Eukaryota > Metazoa > Arthropoda > Malacostraca > Decapoda > Cambaridae > Procambarus > Procambarus virginalis. Next base: position 14,322 of record WNGS01164818.1, on the reverse strand, counting down.
CTGTACTGTCCTTAAAGAGAAACGTGTATGCATACAGCTCCTAAATTCTACAAATGCTCTAATAGAGGCATCAAACTGGAGAACATGAATCTCGACATTATTTAAATAAACAGACAGGCAGCTGCAAGAGTTAAGGAACTCAAAGAACAAACAATATACTAAATTATCTCGATAATCTAGAAATCTCAGTGCCAGATATTTATCTATTTGGAGACTTCAATGTCCCCAATTATTAGAGAATTTCAAACAATTGCTTTATGACAGGAAGTCAACGTGATACCCAAATCCAGGTCAGAGAACTACGTAGATTATGTGAAGAAAAACCAATCGTTCACCCAGGAGCTAACAGAGACAATTAGGGATGAAAATAATCTCGATTTGATCCTTACGAACAATGAACAAATAATCCGGGACATGACAATCTCGGATACTAAATACTCAAACCACAAACTGATGGACGGTCAAGTCAATATTAATACAGTACATATAAGAAGATTAACAAACGGTATGAACTGTCCCTTAAATTCAATCTCATTAGTGAGAAAGTTGACAGGAAAAATTGACATTGAACTAGCAATTATCCAATTAGGAAATCGTATCAAGTATCGAAGTTCCCACACAACGAACAGAACAACTGACTACTGAATCACACAAAGGCTGCTTGAAATACATTTCTTTTGCAAGCAATCAAAAAGAGGGGCTCCTTTAGACAGAGAGAACGCAGGCAACATTTCAGAAGTTAGAAACAACTTATTGAAATTCTTAAGCAGACACGACTTTCCCATCAACAAGAATGTAATTTATACATCGAGGTTGAATAAACTGCAGCGATCATACCAGACTGAAGAAACACAAATGGATCAGAAAACCATAAGAAACAATACAAAATACTTTTTCAAATATTCAAAATCAAAATATAACACGTACACAAGTACTGGACCATCACCTCCATATGAAGGTTCATACACAGAGGACGACGCAGAAATATACGAAATCTTAAAACAAAAGTACGAGACATGTTTAGACATGTCTATATATTGGCATGTTTAGCATGCCAATATACATAACATGAAAGTTGAAGATGTCGACAGCTTTTTATAAACAAAATAAAAAAAATCAGAAAATATAACGAGCAGACAAAATTCTGATGATTTTTTTTTTTACAAAATTTACACTCGGCCCCGAGTCCCGACTTCTGGAACTCCATATTTACAAAGAAATACAGAGTGCCAGTAACACGAGCACTCTGTAACATGGGAAAAAACAAATTGCTTGGATACAGGAGAGGTAAGTGAATTACTTAAATCTGCAGATATAGCTCAACCACACACTGGAGGAAGCATAGTGTTGGTGAAAATTGATAATAAAAAGTATTGCCCCTACACACAACACCCACCCCTATCCACTCCATCATCCATCTTTTACCCCCCCACACACATAAGCCACCCTTTACACCTCACATAAGCCACCTTTTAAACCTACACAGAACCCAGAAATTACCTCCCCCCCCCACACACAAATACATTACTCCTGTATTAGGCAGTGATGTGGTGGAGGCAGACTCCATACACAGTTTCAAATGTAGATATGATTGAGCCTTTGGAACCTGTTCACCAGTTGATTAACGGTTGAGAGGCGGAGACAAAGATCGCAAGCTCATTCCCAGCAAGGACACCTAGGTGAGTACACACACACACACACACACACACACACAAGGTGCCGGAGGACAGAAGAGTAAGGGGAGACATGATCCTCAGGGTAATCGACCGGGTAAACAAGGATAAACTATTCAACACTGGTGGGATGCTAACAAGATGCAAGATAACAAGGGGACACAGGTGGAAACTGAGTACTCACATGAGCCACAGGGACGTTAGAAGGAACTTTTTCAGTGTCAGAGTAGTTAACGGATGGAATGCATTAGGCAGTGATGTGGTGGAGGCTGACTCTACACAGTTTTAAATGTAGATATGATAGAGCCCAGTAGGCTCAGGAATCTGCACACCAGTTGATTGACAGTTGAGAGACGGGACAAAAGAGTCAAAGCTCAACACCCCGCAAGCACAAATAGGTGAGTACAAATAGGCGAGTACACCAACAAGATATAACCTGACTGCTAATTATTGGTTTACCAGCATAATAACTTGTTTTAGAAATCTAAATAAGGATTTATTTACTTCCTTGCATGGCAAATATATCACAAGACTTCTGGAATTTGTGGCGTCAATGTCGACTTCGTATCCCGTTTAACACAAAACAAAGCTTGTGAAAGACCATAGTAATGATACCTGACTAGTTCCAGAAGTGAGAGGCATGACGTATAAGGACTTAAACCTCACGTCAGTAAGAGTGATGATAAGCAACGGAGATACGATCACTACATACTAAATATTAAGGGTAAATAGACAAAGATGTCAAGGAAAGGCCTAAACTGGAGGGAAATTAAATAATAAAACGTGCATAAGAAATATTGCCGGAACAACCGTGGACATCTTCAAGAGGAAACTAGATTTATTCCTCCAAGGAGTGCCGGACCAACCGGGCTGTGGAGGATATGTGGGCCTCCGGGCCGCTCCAATCAACAGCCTGGTGGACCAAATTCTCACAAGTCAAGCCTGGCCTCGGGCCGGGCTTGGGGAGTAGAAGAACTCCCAGAACCCCATCAACCAGGTATCAACCAGGAGCAACAGAGATATTATAAAGAATATATTTTATTTCACATTGAAGATAAATGGATTCCGCTAGTATGTGATGAGATGGAACTAATTTCCATACAGAGCTTCATATATACATTAGACAGAGCAAAAACAGGAGGAACTTGTACAATAGTCGATTAAATGCTGAAAGGCGGGGATCCATGAACCGAAGTTCATCACCAGTCGTTGATTTGGACGGTCATCGACATGCCTAACGGATTTCCTGTCTCGGATAAAGAGAGAAAGTTGAGGTGTCTGAGAAGTAGAGAAGGATAGCAGCGGGTGACCGTAGGCAGCAAGGCGGGGCACAGGAGCTTATCCTCGCTCTGCAGAGGCACACGTGAGGGAGGACATGCAGGTGAGTGCGTGTGAGTGCAGACACAGACGCTGCACTCGCCCTCACGCACTCAGTCGTGTACCTAATCTCTCCTCTGCTCATTTACACCCTATAAAAGTCTCCTGCTAGCCTCCTTTGACGACATTAATATTTCTTCATTTTTCTAGCCTCTTCATGCGTGTTCATGTGTGTGTGTACTCACCTAGCTGTACTCACCTAGTTGTGCTTGCGGGGCGTGAGCTCTGGCTCTTTGGTCCCGCCTCTCAACCGTCAATGTGTGTGTGTGTGTGTACTCACCTAGTTGTACTCACCTAGTTGTGCTTGCGGGGGTTGAGCTCTGGCTCTTTGGTCCCGCCTCTCAACCGTCAATCAACAGGTGTACAGTTTCCTGAGCCTAATGGGCTCTATCATATCTACACTTGAAACTGTGTATGGAGTCAGCCTCCACCACATCGCTTCCTAATGCATTCCATTTGTCAACCACTCTGACACTAAAAAAGTTCTTTCTAATATCTCTGTGGCTCATTTGGGCACTCAGTTTCCACCTGTGTCCCCTAGTGCGTGTGCCCCTTGTGTTAAACAGCCTGTCTTTATCAACCCTGTCGATTCCCCTGAGAATCTTGAATGTGGTGATCATGTCCCCCCTAACTCTTCTGTCTTCCAACGAAGTGAGGTTTAATTCCTGCAGTCGCTCCTCGTAGCTCATACCTCTCAGCTCGGGTACTAGTCTGGTGGCAAACCTTTGAACCTTTTCCAGTTTAGTCTTATGCTTGACTAGATAGGGACTCCATGCTGGAGCCGCATACTCCAGGATTGGTCTGACATATGTGGTATATAATGTTCTGAAAGATTCCTTACACAAGTTTCTAAAGGCCGTTCTTATGTTAGCCAACCTGGCATATGCTGCTGATGTTATCCTCTTGATATGAGCTTCAGGGGACAGGTCTGGCGTGATATCAACCCCCAGGTCTTTCTCTCTCTCTGACTCTTGAAGTATTTCATCTCCCAAATGATACCTTGTATCTGGTCTCCTGCTTCCTACCCCTATCTTCATTACATTACATTTGCTTGGGTTAAACTCTAACAGCCATTTGTTCGACCATTCCTGCAGCTTGTCCAGGTCTTCTTGAAGTCTCAAGCTGTCCTCCTCTGTCTTAATCCTTCTCATAATTTTGGCGTCGTCAGCAAACATTGAGAGGAATGAGTCTATACCCTCTGGGAGATCATTTACGTATATCAGAAACAGGATAGGTCCAAGTACAGAGCCCTGTGGGACTCCACTGGTGACTTCACGCCAGTCTGAGGTCTCACCCCTCACTGTAACTCTCTGCTTCCTATTGCTTAGGTACTCCCTTATCCACTGGAGCGCCCTACCTGTTACTCCTGCCTGTTTCTCCAGCTTATGCATCAACCTTTTATGGGGTACTGTGTCAAAGGCTTTCCGACAGTCCAAAAAAATGCAGTCCGCCCACCCTTCTCTTTCTTGCTTAATTCTTGTCACCTGATCGTAGAATTCTATCAAGCCTGTAAGGCAAGATTTACCCTCCCTGAACCCATGTTGATGGGTTGTCACGAAGTCTCTTCTCTCCAGATGTGTTACTAGGTTTTTTCTCACAATCTTCTCCATCACCTTGCATGGTATACAAGTTAAGGACACTGGCCTGTAGTTCAGTGCCTCTTGTCTGTCACCCTTTTTGTATATTGGTACTACATTAGCAGTCTTCCATATTTCTGGTAGGTCCCCCGTTTCCAGTGACTTACTATACACTATGGAGAGTGGTAAGCAAAGTGCTCCTGCACACTCTTTCAATACCCATGGCGAGATTCCATCCGGCCCAACAGCTTTTCTCACATCCAGCTCCAATAGGTGCTTTTTGACCTCATCTCTTGTAATTTCGAACCTATCCAAGGTCACCTGGTTTGCTGCCACCTCTCCCAGCGCCGTGATATCTCCCTGTTCTATTGTAAAGACCTCCTGGAACCTTTTGTTGAGTTCTTCACACACCTCTTTGTCATTCTCTGTGTACCTGTCCTCGCCCACCCTAAGTTTAATCACCTGTTCCTTCACTGTTGTCTTCCTCCTGATGTGACTGTGTAGTAGCTTTGGTTCAGTCTTGGCTTTGTTAGCTATATCATTTTCATACCTTTTCTCAGCTGCTCTTCTCACACTGACATACTCGTTCCTGGTTCTCTGGTATCTCTCTCTACTTTCTGGTGTTCTGTTATTACGGAAGTTCCTCCATGCCCTTTTGTTCAGCTCCTTTGCTTTCATACATTCCCTATTAAACCACGGATTCTTCCTTTGCTTCTCTGTTTTTTCCTGTTGGGCTGGGACAAACCTGCTTACAGCCTCCTGACATTTTTGGGTGACATAGTCCATCATGTCTTGTACGGACTTGGTTCCGAGTTCTGTGTCCCAATGTATATCCCATAGGAATTTATTCATCTCCTCATAGTTTCCCTTTCTGTACGCCAGCCCTTTGGTTCCCAGTTCTTTTTGGGGGTGATAATTCCTAGCTCAACCAGGTACTCAAAGCTCAATACACTATGATCACTCATTCCCAAGGGGGCTTCCAACTTAACTTCCCTTATATCCGACTCATTTAGGGTAAATATCAAATCAAGCAAGGCTGGTTCATCCCCTCCTCTCATTCTTGTGTGTGTGTGTGTGTGTGTGTGTGTGTGTGTGTGTGTGTGTGTGTGTGTGTGTGTGTGTGTGTGTGTGTGTGTGTGTGTGTGTGTATGTGTGTGTGTGTGTACTCACCTAGTTGTGTTTGCGGGGGTTGAGCTTTGGCTCTTTGGTCCCGCCTCTCAACTGTCAATGAACTGGTATACAGGTTCCTGAGCCTACTGGACTCTATCATATCTACATTTGAAACTGTGAATGGAGTCAGCCTCCACCACATTACCTCCTAATGCATTCTATTTGTCAACCACTCTGACACTAAAAAAGTTCTGTCTAATATCTTGTGGCTCATTTGGGCACTCAGTTTACACCTGTGTCCCCTTGTGCGTGTGTCCCTTGTGTTAAATAGCCTGTCTTTATGTACCCTATCAATTCCTTTGAGAATCTTGTATGTGATGATCATGTCCCCTTAGCTTTTCTCTCTTCCTGCGACGTGAGGTTTAATTCCCGTAGTCTCTCCTCGTAGCTCATACCTCTCAGCTCGGGTACTAGTCTGGTGGCAAACCTTTGAACCTTTTCCAGTTTAGTCTTATGCTTGAATAGATATGGACTCCATGCTGGAGTCACCTACTCCAGGATTGGTCTGAGATATGTGGTATACAAAGTTCTGAATGATTCCTTACACAAGTTTCTAAATATCGTTCTTATGTTGGCCAATTTGGCACATGCCGCTGATGTTATCCTCTTGATAAGGGCTTCAGGGGACAGGTCTGGCGTGATATCAACCCCTAAGTCTTTCTCTTACTCTTGAAGAATTTCATCTCCCAAATGATAATGTGTATCTGGCCTCCTGCTCCCTACACCTATCTTCATTACATTACATTTGCTTGGGTTAAACTCTAACAACCGACCATTCCTTCAGTTTGTCTAGGTCTTCTTGAAGCCTCAAGCTGTCCTCCACTGTCTTAGTCCTTCTCATAATTTTGGCATCGCCAGCAAACATTGAGAGGAATGAGTCTATACCCTCCGGAAGATCATTTACGTATATCAGACACAAGATAGGACCCAGTACAGAGCCCTGCGAGACTCCTCTGGTGACTTGCCTGCCTCTCCAGCTTACATACCAGCCTCTTATTGGGTACTGTGTCAAAAGCTTTCCGACAGTCCAAGAAAATGCAGTTCGTCCAGCTTTCTCTTTCATGCTTAATCTTTGTCACCTGGTCGTAGAATTCTATTAAGCCAGTAAGGAAAGATTTACCCTCCCTGAACCCATGTTGGTGATTTGCCATGAAATTTATTCTCCCCAGATGTGTTACTATTTTTTTCCTCACGATCTTCTCCATCACCTTGCATGGTATACAAGTCAAAGACACTGGCCTGTAGTTCAGCGCTTCTTGCCTGTCACCCTTTTTGTATATTGGGACCACATTAGCCGTCTTCCATATTTCTGGTTGGTCTCCCGCCTGCAGTGACCTACTATACACTATGGAGAGTGGCAAAGTGCCTCTGCACACTCTTTCAATACCCATGGCGAAATCCCGTCTGGACTAACAGCCTTTCACACATCCAGATCCAACAGGTGTTTCTTGACCTCATCTCTTGTAATTTCGAACCCTTCCAAGGCCGCCTGGTTTACTGCCACCTCTTCTAGCGCAGTGACCTCATCTTCTTCTATTGTGAAGACCTCCTGGAATCTCTTGTTGAGTTCTTCACACACATCTTTTTGTCATTCTCTGTATACCTGTCCTCGCCTGTTGTAAGTTTCATTACCTGTTCTTTCACTGTTGTGTTCCTCCTGATGTGACTGTGCAGTTGCTTTTGTTCGGCCTTGGCTTTGTTTGCTATATCATTTTCATAATTTTTCTGAGCTTCTCTTCTCACCCTGACGTACTCATTCCTGGTTCTCTGGTATCTCTCTCTGCTTTCTGGTGTTCTGTTATTCCGGAAGTTCCTCCACGCCCTTTTGTTCTGTTCCTTTGCTTCCATACATGCCCTATTATACCATGGATTCTTCTTTTGCTTCTGGGATTTTTCTTTTTGGGTCGGGATAAACCTGTTTACTGCCTCCTGACACTTTTGGGTGACATAGTCCATCATGTCTTGTACAGATTTAGCTCTGAGGTCTGTGTCCCATGATATATCATCATATACCATGGTATATCACGGTACACGATATCCCATGGTGTGTGTTTGTGTGTGTGTGTGTTTTCACCTAGTTGTGCTTGCGGGGTTTAGCTCTGCTCTTTCGGCCCGCCTCTCAACTGTCAATCAATCAACTTTTTCTAACTTCTTATTTTCACACACACACACACACACACACACACACACACACACACACACACACACACACACACACACACACACCTGTGCCTGAGCTGAGAGGTATGAGCTACGAGGAGCGACTGCAGGAATTAAACCTCACTCCGTTGGAAGACAGAAGAGTTAGGGGGGACATGATCACCACATTCAAGATTCTCAGGGGAATCGACAGGGTTGATAGAGAAAGGCTGTTTAACACAAGGGGCACACGCACTAGGGGACACAGGTGGAAACTGAGTGCCCAAATGAGCCACAGAGATATTAGAAAGAACTTTTTTAGTGTCAGAGTGGTTGACAAATGGAATGCATTAGGAAGCGATGTAGTGGAGGCTGACTCCATACACAGTTTCAAGTGTAGATATGATAGAGCCCAATAGGCTCAGGAAACTGTACACCTGTTGATTGACGGTTGAGAGGCGGGACCAAAGAGCCAGAGCTCAACCCCCGCAAGCACAACTAGGTGAGTACAACTAGGTGAGTACACACACACACACACACACACACACACACACACACACACACACACACACACACACACACACACACACACACACTTTACAGGAGTAGAGTCATACATGTCGATGTTTGCGGATGACGCAAAGTTGATGAGAAGAGTTGTGACAGATGAGGATTGCTGGATCCTCCAAGAGGACCTGCAATCTTTGCAAATCTTAACAGGTTGCAGAGATGGTCAGAGAAATGGCTACTGGAATTCAACACAAGCAAATGTAAAGTTACGGAAATGGGACTAGGAGATAGGAGACCAAAGGTACACAATGAAGAGGAACAGCCTACCTGTGACGACGCGAGAAAGAGAACTGGGTGTGGACGTAACACCTAATCTATCTCCTGAGGCACATATAATTAGGATAACGACTGCAGCTTACTCTACACTGGCAAAAGTTAGAATATCATTCAGAAACCTAAGTAAGGAGGCATTTAGGGCGCTTTACACTGCCTACGTGAGGCCAGTCTTAGAGTATGCCGCCTCATCATGGAGTCCCCATCTGAAGAAGCATATAAGGAAACTGGAAAAGGTTCAGAGGTTTGCAACGAGACTCGTCCCAGATTTACGAGGAATGGGATATGAGGAGCGCCTAAGGGAACTGTGCCTTACGACACTAGAAAGAAGAAGGAAGAGGGGGACATGATAGAAACGTATAAAAATACTCATAGGGATTGACAGAATGATATAGACGAAATGTTCACACGGAATAGTAACAGAACGAGGGGCTGGGTGGAAGCTTGAAACTCAGATGAGTCACAGGGATGTTAGGA
>WNGS01164817.1:5294-29005 GCA_020271785.1 Procambarus virginalis | reverse complement strand
ACACACATAATAATGAAAATATGAGTCCACACTCACCCGCTCAGGTAACGACAGAGCGAATGGGAAGTCCACTGGTTATTGTTGGTTAATATTGGGTCAAAAGAACGTATGAATTTTGGACGGCATATCGTCTGCTTAAGATTGAGTTGACTCTAAGTAAACTGGGAAAGAGAGAAGAGATAGAGATAGAGAAGAGGAGATAGAGAGAGAGAGAAGAGAGAGAGAGAGAGAGGAGAGAAGAGAGAGGGAAAGAAAGATAGAGAGAGAGAGAGATAAGAGAGATAGAGAGAGAGAGAGAGAGAGAGAGAGAGAAGAGAGAGATAGAGAGAGGGATAAAAAGAGGAGAGAAGAGAGAGAGGGAGAAAGAGAGAGAGAATAGATAGAGAGAGAGAGGTGGGAGGAAAAGAGAGAGAGAGAGAGAGTAGAGATAGAGAGAGAAGGCGAAGGAGATAGGGAGAGGGAGAAAGAGAGAGGTAGAAAGAGAGATGTAAAGGGAGGTAGAGAGGGAGAAAGAGAGAGAGAGAGAGAGAGAGAAGTAGAGAGGAGAGAGAGAGAAGAGAGAGATAGGGAGAAGAGAGAGAGAAGAGAGAGAGAGGGGAGGGGAGAAAGAGAGATGGAGAAGAGAGAGAGAGAGAAGAGAGATAGAGAGAGGAGATATAGAGAGAGAGAGAGAGAGAGAGAGAGAAGAGAAGAGAAGAGGATTAAAAATATGAGAAAGAGAGTGGGATAAAATAATTTGATCTCGCCTCAAATTAATCAGTCACTCCAAAATCCCGACCGAAACTTTTAACCTGAAAACGAAATAGAGTGCATAGCGAGAGAAAACGAAAAAGAGAAGGAGAGAGAGATATAGAGAGAGAGAGAGAAGAGAGAGATTCAGAGAACAGAGAGACAAGAGAGACAAGAAAAGAGTAGAGATACAAACACCACTACACACAGAGTCAAAGAGAAATGAGGGAGGTTGCTTGGTTCATTATAGGATTTAATGGGGATAAATTTGTACGTCAAGACGGCCCTTTGCTCGTACCCCTCACCCTGCGCCCTTTCGCCTGCGGCCCCCCCCATGGGGCACACCCCCTACCCCCCATCCACTCCTCCCCCTTGACATCCCCCAACCTTTCATCCTAGCCGAGCCAAGAACCAACACCGCACAGAGAACAACAACAAAAATACAGCAAGTCTTACGATATATTAAACTACAATGAATGCTTAACATTATTATTGAGTAAATGGGCAGTGGCCGAGGTTACAGGAAGTCCTTAATCACACGAGCAAACTTTAAAAACCAGTTGGTGGTGGGATGTTAAAAGTTTGCGGTGGTCTCAAAGTGAGAGCTAAGAGCTCCACCGCGCGAACGTTTCCTCCGTCCCATATAACGCAACCAGCACACACCGACAGCAATTTGTGTATACGGGGTGTGCGCGTCTAATATGACTATAGGTGGGGGGGGGGAGGAGGGGATGGGAGGGAGATTTGAGAGGGGGCTTTGAGAAGGGGGGATGGGGTGACTGGCTTGGGTGTTATGTGGGCAAGAAGGAGCATGGGGATGAGGAGACGTTTATAAGGGTGAGGGGGAGAAAAGATGGGGGGGGGGGGGGGGGGCTTACGGGAGAAGAGAAGAGAGGGAAGATATTTAAAAATGGAGGAGAATTAATAGAAGGGGAAGGAGAGAAGGGGGAATAGAGGAGTGAGTTATATGAAGGGCAGAAGTACCGGTGGGATAAGGAAAATTGATGTAAGGGATAGCAGGGGAAATGGGAAAGGGGGAGGGGGGAAGGTAGTGGGATGATGGGAGGATAGGTTAGGGGGGGGGGGGAGAAGCAGCACGAAACACACGGAGCGCCGCCCCCATCGTCTTTCCACGCATTTACACGGGGACAGTGGTCGAGTACGATGTGGCCGAGGGTCGGGACGAGGTGGCCGATGACAGGACGGTCTAGTACGCAGAGGAGGTCGTATGGCTAGGAGTCGAGGAGGACGAAAGTGGTCGTGACGAGGAGTCTAGGAGGACGAAAGTGTTCGAGGACAGAGTTCAGGTCGAGGGAGGTCGAGGAGGACGAAGTGGTCGAGGACGAGGAGGTCGAGGACGAAGAGTGGCGAGGAGGACTAGGTTGCAAAGTGCGAGCTAGTTTAAGAGAATCTTGACGAGGACCTTTGACGAGAAGAATGAGTGGAGAAGCATGAACTTGTGAATATTTTAGTTTAAATAAATAAATAAATGTGTATTTAGTAAGGTCATACTAAAAGGTATTTTACCAATAATGCTTGATTTATATAGATAGAGCTAGTACATTACAATGCCTAAAGCCACTATAATCAAAGTCGGTTTTCGGGGCAGAACGACTGAAACTCTTGGTGACACGAGTGGTGGGTGAGGGCCAACCTGGTGACACACATTGAGTATGCCACCTGGTGACAGAGGTTGAGTGATGCCACATGGTGCACGGAGGGAGTGAGTGAGGCCCACTGGTGACAACGGTGAGTGAGGGCCACCGGGTGACACGGATAGTGAGTGATGATTCCATACCTGGTGACACGAGTGGAGTGAGTGAGTGGATGCCAACCTGGTACACAGTGATGAGTGAGTGAGGCCATACTGGGGTGACAACGAGTGAGTGAGTGAGTGAGGCCACTTGGTGACACGAGTGATTGAGTGAGTGAGGCCACCTGGTGACACTAGTGGTTGAGTGGGCACCTGGTACCAGTGAGTGATTGAGGCCACCTGTGACACGTTGAGTGAGTGATGCCACCTGTTGACACGAGTGATGTGAGTGAGGCACCTGGTGACACGAGTGAGTGACGCCCCTGTGACCACGATGAGTTATTGGGCCACACCGTGGTTAACGAGTGAGTGAGTGAGGCCACCTGGTGACACGAGTGAGTGAATGAGGCCACCTGGTGACACGAGTGAGTGAGCGAGGCCACCTGGTGACACGAATGAGTGAATGAGGCCACCTGGTGACACGAATGAGTGAGTGAGGCCACCTGGTGACGACTATGGAGTGAGTGGAGGCCACCCCCCGCTGGTGACACGAGTGATTGAGTGAGGCCACCTGGTGACACGAGTGAGTGAGTGAGGCCACTTGGTGACACGAGTGAGTGAGCGAGGCCACCTGGTGACACGAATGAGTGAATGAGGCCACCTGGTGACACGAATGAGTGAATGAGGCCACCTGGTGACACGAATGAGTGAATGAGGCCACCTGGTGACACGAATGAGTGAATGAGGCCACCTGGTGACACGAATGAGTGAATGAGGCCAACTGGTGACACTAGGTGAGTGAGTGAGGGCCAAACCTGGGTACATCGAGTGAGTGAGTGAGCCACCTGGTGACACGAATGAGTGAATGAGGCCACCTGTTGACACGAGTGAGTGAGTGAGTGAGACCAAACTGGTGAAATGAGTGAGTGATTGAGGCCACCGTGTACCGAGTGAGTGAATGAGTGAGGCCACCTGGTGACACGAGTGAATGAGTGAGGCCACCTGGTGAAACGAGTGAGTGAGTGAGTGCCACCTGGTGACACTTGGAGTGAGTGGCCACCTGTTGACACAGTGGAGGAGCCACCTGGTTAACATGAGTGAGTGATTGATGCCACCTGGTTGACACTGTGATGTGAGGCCACCTGTGACACGAGTGGAGTATGGCCACCTGGTTACATGAGTGAGTGAGTGAGGTCCACCTGAGTTACCTAGTTGAGTGATGAGGCTCACCTGTGCACGATTAAGTGAGTGAGTGAGGTGAGAGTGAGATGCCACCTGGGTTAACACGAGTGAGTTAGTGAGGGGGCCAACCGGGAACACAGTGAGTGAATGAGGGCCACCTGGTGACAAATGAGTGAATGAGGGCCACCTGGTGACACTAGTGAGTGAATGATGCCACATTGTGACAGGAGTGGATGAGTGAGTGAGGCCACCTGGTTGACACGAGTGAGTGAGTTATGAGGCCACCTTGTGACACGAGTGAGTGAGTGTCCACCTTGTGACACTAGATGAGTTTGATGAGCCACCTGTGTGGACACGAGTGAGTGAGTGATGCCACCTGGTGACACGAGTGAGTGAGTGAGGGCACCTGGTGACACGAGTGAGTGAATGAGGCCACCTGGTGACACGAATGAGTGAATGAGGCCACCTGGTGACACGAATGAGTGAATGAGGCCACCTGGTGACACGAATGAGTGAATGAGGCCACCTGGTGACACGAATGAGTGAATGAGGCCACCTGGTGACACGAATGAGTGAGTGAGTGTAGGCCACCGGGTATACAACGAGGAGTGTATGGGCCCCGTGTACACAATGGTGAGTGAGCCACATTTGAACACGAGTTAGTGGTGAGAGGCCCCTTTTACACGATTGAGTTTGGGATTGAGGGCCACCCTTGTTAACGGTGAGTGAGTGGGGCCACCTGGTGACACGAGTGAATGATTGGGCCACCTGGGGACACGGATTGGTGAGTGAGGCACCTGTGACACGATGGTGGTGAGGGCCAAAACCCTGGTGTCCCGAGTAGTGAGTGAGGCCACCTGGTACACGTGAGTGAGTGAGGCCACCTAGTGACACGAGTGAGTGAGTGAGGGCACCTGGTGACACGAGTGAGTTAGTGAGGCCCCGGGTTACAGTGAGTGAATGAGTGAGGCCACCTGGTGACAGGAGTGAGGTGATATGAGGCCACGGTACAGTATTGATGAGTTTAGTCCCTGTTGGACACGAGTGAGTGAGTGAGACCCCCTGGTGACACGAGTGAGTGAGTGAGGCCACGTGGTGACACGAGTGAGTGAGGCCACATGGTGACACGAGTGAGTGAGGCCACTTGGTGACACGAGTGATTGAGTGAGTGATCGGCAACGCCTGGTGACACAAGATTGATGAGTGAGGGAGGGGGCCACCTGGTGACACACGATTGAGTGGATTGATTGGGCCACCTGTGACAACGTGATTGAGTGAGTGCCACCTGGGTGACGAAGGGCGTGCCGTGAGGTGAAGTGCGCCCTGGGACACAGTGAGTGAGTGAGGCCGACCGTGTGCACAAGTAGTGAGTGATCCACCCTGTGACACGATGGTGAGTGAGGCCACCTGGTGACACGAGTGAGTGAGTGATGCCACCTGGTGACACGAGTGAGTGAATGAGAGGTCAACCTGTTGACATCGAGTGAGTTAGTGAGGAGTCCAGCCACCTGTACACGATTGAGTGGTGGGCCACCGGTGACAATAGGGAGTGAGTGATTGAGGCACCTGGTGACACGAGTGAGTGGGTGAGGGCCAACGGGTGACAGAGGGAGTGAGTGAGTGAGAGATGCCACACCCGGTGAACACGATTGAGTGAGGGAGGCCACCTGGTGACACGAGTGAGTGAGTGATGCCACCTGGTGACACGAGTGAGGGAGTGAGGCCACACGGTGCACAGGGAGTGAGTGAGTGAGGCCACCTGGTGATACGACGAGCGAGCTAGTGAGTGAGTGAGAGGCACATGTGACAAACGAGGAGTTAGTGAGCACCTGTGACACGAGGTGTAGGGAGTGAGGCCACCTGGTGACATGAGTGAGTGAGTGAGGCCACCTGGGGACACGAGTGAGTGGACTGCCACCTGTGACCGAGTGAGTGATTACGGCCAACTGGTGCAACTGATTGAGGTGAGTGAAGGAAGGCACCATGGTGACAATAGGGAGTGAGTTGAGGCCACTGGTGACACGGATTAGTAAGGCCACCGGGTGACCAGCTAGTGGTGATTGAGTGAGGCCACATTGTGAAACGAGTATTGATTGAGTGAGGCCAGCCTGGGGTGACACGAGTGAGGGTGATTGAGTGAGGCCACCCTGGTTACACGATGGTGATTGAGTGGAACCAACTGTGACACGAGTGATTGAGTTAAGATCCGCAACCTGGTGACACTAGTGAGTGAGGAGAGGCACCTGGTTACACGAGTGAGTGAATGAGTGAGGCCACCTGGTGACTCGAGTGAGTGAGTGAGGCCACCTGTTGAGCACGAGTGAGTTAGTGAGGCACCTTGGTGACACGAGTGTTGACGCCACTGGTGACACAGTTAGTGAGTGAAGGGCCACCTGTTGACACGAGGAGTGAGTGAGGCACCTGGTACACGATGAGTGAGTGAGCCACCTTTGTGACACGATTGGAGTGATGCCACCTGGTGACGACGATTGAGTGAGGCGACCTGGTGACACGAGTGAGTGAGCGAGGCCACCTGGTGACACGAATGAGTGAGTGAGGCCACCTGTGACACGGAGTGAGTGAGGTGAGGCCACCTTGTACACGAGTGAGTGAGTGAGGCACCTGGGTGCAACGACCAGTGAGTGAGTGAGTCAACCTGGTTACGACGAGTGATTTGAGTGAGTTAGGCTACCTGTTGCAACGATTGAGTTGAGTTGAGGCCACCTGTTACACGGATGAGTGATGAGCACCTGGTAACAAGCGTGAGTGAGTGCGTCACACCTTGACCGAGTGTATGGCTGAGGCCACCTGTGACAACAGTGGTGAGTGAGCCACCTGGTTTACAGGCTTGGTGAGTGAGGCTCATCCTGGTGCCTATGATTTAATGATGCCGCCTGGTGCACGAGTAGTGAGTGTAGTGGACACCTGTTGAAATGATGATTTAGTGAGGCCACCTGGTGACCGAGTGAGTGAGATGGGCCCACCTTGTTACACGAGATGAGTAGTAGGCTACCTGGTGACCACTAGTGAGTGGTGCATTGCCTTATACATGCTGACACTAGGGAGTGAGTAGAGTCCAACTGGGGACTAAGTCGAGTGAGTGAGGCCACCTGGTGACAGGTTGGGAGTGAGTGAGGCCACCTGGTGACACGAGTGAATGAGTAGGCCACGCTGGGTGACACAGTGAGTGAGGCCACCTAGTGACACGAGTGAGTGAGTGAAGCCACCTGGTGACACGAGTGAATGAGGCCCCTGGTGAGCACGATTAATTGAGTGAGTGAGTGGAAGATGAAGGCCACCTTCTGTTGGAACGCGTGAGTGAGTTGAGGCCACCGGGAATCACGTAGTGAGTGAATGAGGCTCCCTGGGTGGCCGAGTGAGTGAATGAGGCCAGCTGTGACAGACGAGTGTTTAATGAGGCACACCTGTGACAAGGAGGAGTATTGAGTGAGTGAGACACAGTGAGTGAGTGAGTGAGGCACCTTGTGCCACGAGTGAGTGATGGAGGCCACCTGGTTACACGATTTAGTGAATGAGGCCACCGTGCAAGAGTGAGTGAGTGGTGGGGGGGGGAGGCCACCTGTGACACGAGTGGAGTGAGGGTGATGCCACCTGTGACACGAGGATGTAATTAGCCACCTGGTGACACTAGTGAGTTAGGATTGGCCACCTGTTGACACGAGTGAGTGAGTGAGGCCACCTGGTGATCACTGAGGAGTGATGAGTCCACCGTGTTACATGCCGAGTGAGTGAGTTGAGGCCCTGCGGGATACACTAATTTGTTTGATCCACCTGTGAGCACGAGTGAGTGAGTGAGCCACCTGGTTGACACAGTGGTGAGTGAGGCCACCTGGTAAACGAGGTGAGTGAGTGAAGCCACCTGGTGACACGAGTGAGTGGTGGGCAAACTGGTGACACGATTTAGTGAGTGAGGCCACCTGTGCACTGATGAGTGAGTGAGGGCCAACGCATTGTGTACACGAGTGATGATTGAGGCCAACTGGTGACGACGAGTGATTGAGTGAGGGCCACCTGTACACGAGTGATTTAGTGAGGCCCAACTGTGACAGGAGTGAGTGATGAGGTCCACCGGTGACAGGATTAGTGAGTGAGGCCCAACAAAAACGAAAACCTTGGTGAGTGAGTGAATGAGTGAGGCCACCTGGTGACCAGTATTCGTTAGTGCGGCCACCTGGTACACGCGTGAGTGATGCTGCCACCTGTGCGATTTCTCCGATTGCTTGACTGAGTGCCCCCTTTGTTCTCACGAGTGCGTGAGGCCCCCTGTTCCCGCGTGCGTGGTAGGGGGGGGAATCCACCTGGTGCCCGCGTGCGTGCTTTCTTTAGCCCCCCTTTTTTACCCGCTAGTGCGTGCTTTAGGCCCCCCTGTTGCCACGCTGTGCGTGCTTTCTTTTCGGCCGCCCTTGGGTTTCGCAACTCGTTCGTGTAGTGCATTCCCCCTTGGTTCCCCGCTTTCTTCGTGCGGCCACCCTGTTTACCCTCGTTCGTGAGTGTTCCCCGAACCGGTTGCCACCGTTCGGTTCTTGCTTCCCCTTTTGACGCCGATTCTTGCGTGCTTCCCCTTGTGCCTCAGACTGCTTGCTTTGTCGTCCTCCTGGTTCCTAGATCTTGCGTTCCTGAGGCCACCCCTGTTTCCCCGCGTTGCTTGCGTGCTTCCCCTGCCGGACTGTTTGCCCCGCTGGCTGTGCGTTTTCTTCCCCCTGGTGCCCCTCGGCTTTCTTGCGGTCCCCCTGTGCCCTCTTTCTTTCTTTCTTCCCGTGTCCCACCTCTTTCGTTCTTTCGTGATTCCCCCTTGTGACCACGCGTTATGATGCGTATGCCACCTTGTGACACGAGGATGCGTGATTGAGGCCACCTTGTTACAACGAGTGATGATTGGGCCCCCTTGTGACACCGCTAGTGTTGAGTGAGGCCACCTTGTGACCGAGTGAGTGAGTGAGGCCACGTGGTGACACGAGTGAGTGAGCGAGGCCACCTGGTGACACGAATGAGTGAGTGAGTGAGCCACCTGTGACACGAGGTAGTGAGTGAGGCCACCTGGGACCACTAGTGAGGTGTTGAGGCCACCTGGTGACAGGAGAGAGTGAAATGAGGCACCTGGTGACCACGAGGTAACCACCAGTTAGATTGTGAGCATTAGGGTGGCACCGTGAGGCCACCATTTGGCAACCGTGAGGCATGAAGTGCACCGTGAGGCCACCAGGTGGCATCCGTGAGGCACAGGTGGCACCAGTGTCAAACCGTGGAGGCTTTAATGGGCACCGTAGGCACCAGGTTGACGTGAGTATAATGGCAACCGTGAGGCACTATGTGGCAACCGTAAGACAACTCAGGTTGCTCCCGTGACTCACTCAGTGCCGAGGAAGGCAAAACCATATGGCACATGAAGCAACAGGTGGCACCGGTAAGTACCATGTGCTGCCGTGACCTCTTCAGTGCGGCACGGTGAGGGCACCAAATGCAACCTGAGGCACCAGGTGGCACGAGTGAGGCACCAGATGGCACCGTGAAGCACCAAGTGGCACCGTAAGGTACCAGGTGGCACCGTGACTCACCAGGTGGCACGAGTGAGGGACCAGGTGACACGAGTGAGGCCCCATGCAGGTGGCACCGTGAGGCATTAAGTGGCACCGTGAGGCACTAGGTGGAACCGTGAGGCACTAGGTGGAACCGTGAGGCACTAGGTGGAACCGTGAGGCACTAGGTGGAACCGTGAGGCACTAGGTGGAACCGTGAGGCACTAGGTGGAACCGTGAGGCACTAGGTGGAACCGTGAGGCACTAGGTGGAACCGTGAGGCACTAGGTGGAACCGTGAGGCACTAGGTGGAACCGTGAGGCACTAGGTGGAACCGTGAGGCACTAGGTGGAACCGTGAGGCACTAGGTGGAACCGTGAGGCACTAGGTGGAACCGTGAGGCACTAGGTGGAACCGTGAGGCACTAGGTGGAACCGTGAGGCACTAGGTGGAACCGTGAGGCACTAGGTGGAACCGTGAGGCACTAGGTGGAACCGTGAGGCACTAGGTGGAACCGTGAGGCACTAGGTGGAACCGTGAGGCACTAGGTGGAACCGTGAGGCACTAGGTGGAACCGTGAGGCACTAGGTGGAACCGTGAGGCACTAGGTGGAACCGTGAGGCACCAGGTGGCACCATGAGGCACTAGGGGACACGAGGGAGTCCTCAGGTGACACGAGGGAGGCACCAGGTGACACGAATGAGGCACCAGATGGCACGAGTGAGGCACCAGATGGCACAGTGAAGCACCAGGTGGTGAAGAGTGAATGCACCAGATTGGCACAATGGGCCAACAGGTGCACGAGTGAGGGCCCAGGTGGGCACGAATTAGGCACCATGTGACACTATGGATGCACCATGTGACCGTTGAGGCACCAGTGGACACGAGTGAGTCAACCAGGTGACACGATGAGGCCCAGGGACTCGAGTGATGCACCGTGGCACGAGTTAGGCACCGATGTGACTCGAGTGATGCACCAGTGGCACTATTGAGGCCCTGTTGACACTAATGAGGAACCATGTGCACGAGTGAGGCCACCTGGTGACACGAATGAGGCACCAGATGGCACGAGTGAGGCACCAGATGGCACGAGTGAGGAACTCGTTACCAAGTGGAGGACCCAGTGACACGAATGATTCACCAAGTGGTCACTAGTTAGGCACAAGTTACAGCGAATGGAGGCAGCCAGTTTGCACGAGTGATGCACCATGGAGAGGGAGGAACTATGTGACACAAAGTGAGACCCAGGTGCACTATGAGGCCCCGTGACACTAATGAGGCACCAGTGACACGAGTTAGGCACCAGGTGCACGAGTGAGGCACTTGTGACAAGTGAGACACCTGGTGACACGAATGAGGCACCAGGTGACACGAATGAGGCACCAGATGGCACGAGTGAGGCACCAGATGGCACCACACAGGGCCTACCCTGGTCCTCTGATGCTCTTCATTAACTATAACTAAGTTTCCTCATCACCAGGTCCAGACTTTACTTATGTTAATTGTTTCTAATTGCTAAGCTATAGTTTAGGCTTAATTCCACAGACCGTAGTGTGGAATTAATGTTCAAGATTGTCCTCTTGCAAACCTGCTGGCACTACCTCATCAATTCCTTGTCACTGAGAATCATCTTGGGTCCATCTGACATTCCTTTTACCTTGATAAATTTCTTGATCATTTTGATCATTCCTTGTCACTCTGATTCTGATCACGTCCTGACATTCCTTGATACTCTGATCATTCTTAGTCACTATGATCATTCTAGATCACCCTGATCATTCTCGGTCACTCTGATCATTCTTCGTCACTGTGATCATTCTAGGGAAATCCTAAAAAAGCAGTATAGGACAGTTTATGGTCACTCCTTCAATAAACAAAATGAAATTAGAAGATCAACATTTCTGTCTTTATAGCGGGATTTGGGGCGGAACCCCTGTCAATATAACGGATATCAACACGCGCGCATCTAAATTTTGAAAGAGAAATTGAAAACATCCCATAGCACTCGGCCCAGGTCCCAGGACTCATTTAATTCATATTTATAAAGAAATGAAAAGCGCCAGTAGCACAGGCACACAATATAGTGTGGAGGAAAAGCTTAGACACGGGAGAGATACCAAATGCACTTAAAGTAGCAGTTATAGCCCCTCTACACAAGGAGGGAGCAAAGCATTGGCAAAGAATTATAGAACATTTGCACTAACATCGCACATAATAAAAGTATTTGAGAGAGTGATTAGAGTCAGGTCCCCAATTTCATGGAGACCAATGACTTACACCCAGGCCAACATGGATTTCGAGCGGAAGATCGTGCCTCTCACAGCTACTTGAGCACCACGATAAAGTCACTATGCATAGAAGAAAAACAGAATGCTGGCTGATGTGATATACACGGACTTCGCAACGGCATTCGATAAATGTAACCATGGCTGATAGCATACAAAATAAGGTCAATGGGAAATAACGGTAAAGTAGGAGGCTGGATACTCGGTTTTCTGTCTAACATGACTCAGCGAGTAACGGTCAACCATAGAAAATCTAGTCCAAGTGCAGTTAAAGCTCTGTACCTCAAGGTACAGTCCATGCACCACGTGGGTGTGTGTGTGGGTGTGTGTGTGTGGTGTGTGTGTGTGTGTGTACTCACCTATATGTGTCTGCAGGATCGAGCATGACTCTTGGATCCCGCCTTTCGAGCATCAGTTGTTTACAGCAATGACTCCTATCCCATTTCCCTATCATACCTGGTTTTAAATTATGAATAGTATTGGCTTCCAACCTGTTCCTAAGTGCATTCCATTTTCCCACTACTCTCACGCTAAAAGAAAACTTCCTAACATCTCTGTGACTCATCTGAGTTTCTAACTTCACCCATGTCCCTCGTTCTGTTACTATTCCGTGTGAACATTTCGTCTATGTCCACTCTGTCAATCCCTCTGAGTATTTTATACGTTCCTATCATGCCCCCCTCTCCCTTCTTTTTCTAGTGTCGTAAGGCATAGTTCCCCAGGCGCTCCTCATACCCATCCCTCGTAGCTCTGGGACGAGTCTCGTTGCAAACCTCTGAACCTTTTCCAGTTTCATTATTGCTTCTTAGATGGGGACTCCATGATGAGGCGGCATACTCTAAGACTGGCCTCACGTAGGCAGTGTAAAGCGCCCTAAATGCCTCCTTACTTAGGTTTCTGAATGATGTTCTAACTTTTGCCAGTGTAGAGTACCGCTGCTCGTTATACTATTTATATGTGCCTCAGGAGATAGATTAGGTGTTACGTCCACACCCAGGTCTCTTCGCGCGTCGTCACAGGTAGGCTGTTCCCCTTTTGTGTACTGTCCCTTTGGTCTCCTATCTCCTAGTCCCCATTTCATAACTTTACATTTGCTCGTGTTGAATTCCAGTAGCCATTTCTCTGACCATCCTCTGCAACCTGTTCAGGTCCTCTTGGAGGATCCTGCAATCTCATCTGTCACAACTCTTCTCATAACTTTGCGTCATCCGCAAACATCGACATGTAGGACTCTACACCCGTAAAACATGTCGTTAACATATACAAGAAATAGAATTGGTCCCAGCACCGATCCTTGTGGTACTCCACTTGTTACTGTTCGCCAGCGACTTCTCGCCCCTTACCGTAACTCTTTGGCTCCTTCCTGTTAGGTAGTGTCCTTATCCATGCTAGGGACCTTTCCCCCTACCCCCGCCTGCCTCTCGAGTTTGAATAGCAGTCTCATGTGCGGTACTGTATCAAAGGCTTTTGGCAGTCCAGAAATATGCAGTCTGCCCAACCATCTCTGTCGTCTTTTATCCTCGTTATTTATCATAGAATTCCAGAAGGTTGTTAGGCACGATTTCCATGTCCAGAACCAGTTGATGCTTGTTCACAAAACTAATGTTGCTCCAGGTGTGCAACCAGTCGTAGCCTAATTATTCTTTCCAGTATTTACAGGGGATGCTTGTCAGTGATACAGGTCTATAGTAAGTGCCTCCGCCCTATCGCCTTTCTTGAAGATCGGCACGACATTTGCCTTCTTCCAGCAACTGGGCATTTCTCCCGAGATAAGTGACTCATTAAAGATCATTGCCAGAGGCACGCTGAGTCCTGCGCTGCTTCTTTTAGTATCCACGGTGATACTTTGTCTGGTTCAACTGCTTTAGATGCATCTAGAGTTGTCAACTGTTTCATTACCTCCTCTGCTGTCACCTTTATATCTGATAGTCTTTCATCTAGGGACAGATGAAAGACCTCCTCTTCCAACAATGGGAGCTGCTCAGGCTCGGTTGTGAACACTCCATGGAAACTGGCATTCAGTGCCTCGCAGATTTCCTTGTCACTTTCAGTATATGCCCCCTCTGTCTTCCTTAGTCTTGTCACTTGGTCGTTCACCAACATTTTTCTTCTCATATGACTGTGTAGTAACTTAGGTTGTTTTTTCGCTTCGATTGCAATATCGTTCTCATAGTCCCTTTACGATGTCCGTCTTATGTTAATGTAATCGTTCCTAGCCCTGTTACATCTGATCCTGTTGTCCTCTGTCCTTTGTCTTCTGTACTTCCTCCACTCCCGCCTGCTGGCCATTTTTGCTTCCTGACACTATTAAACCATGGGTTATTATATTCCTTCTTATTGTTTCCCTTTACTGATGGTATAAATCTCTCTTCGGCCTCCTGGCATTTCTGTATGACTAGGTCCATCATATCTTGGACTGTTTTTCCTCTAATTTCTTCCTCCCACTGCACTTCACCCAGATAGTGCCTTATCCTCTTATAGTCCCCTTTCCTGAAGTCAACTCTCCTTTCCCAGATCTCTTGTCCCATGGTCATAAGTTTGAATTCCATCATGTAGTCAAAGACTAGGACACAATGGTCACTGGCCCCTAGAGGTATTTCATGCTCTAAATTCTCGATATCTTCTACGTTCTGGGTGAAAATCAGGTTTAATAGGCTCGGTGCATCTCCTCCTCTTTCCCTTGTGTCTTCCTTCACTTGTTGTGTTAGGAAATTCCTGTCTATAACATCTACTAACTTTGCTCCCCACGTTTCGTCCCCTCCATGGGGATTCCTTGATTCCCAATTTATCTCTCCATGATTTAGGTCCCCCATGATCAGCAGCTTCGCTCTCATTCTGTGATCTAGTGTTGCTGCCTTCTGCAGTTCATCTATGCATGCCTTGTTGTTGTCATCATACTCCTGCCTGGGTCTTCTACTGTTCGGTGGGGGGATTGTAGATTACCAAGATCATAATCTTCCTCCCCTCTGCTGTCAGAGTTCCATGTATGAAGCTTGTGCACTCATTGGTAACCCGATTTCCCAGGTCTTCAAACTTCAATTTCCGCTTTATTAGGAGTGCTACTCCCCCTCCCTGTCTCTGTGTCCTTTCTTTTCTTATCACCTGGTACCCCTCTTGAAAGATTGCATCTGAGATCATGCCATTTATTTTAGTTTCCACTATTGTAACTATGTCAGGATCTGCCTCACTAGCTCTTTCTTTTACCTCTTCTGCTTTATTAGTTAGCTCATCAGCATTGATGTACCAAACCTTGAGACTCTTCTTGGAAACTCTGGTACCAAAGTTCACCCTTTCTCTGGGGGTCTGAGGGGATCTGGGGCGTGTCTGGAGGGTGAATGGGGTTTGGGGGAATCTGGGGGTATCTGGGGGTGAAGGGGGTCAGGGGGGGTGCCTGGAGGGCAAATGGGGGTCTGGGCATCACGGAAGGTAGGTTGGAGGGTCTGGGGTAGGGCCTGGGTAGGTAGGTCTGAAGTAGGAAGGGCATACTGGTCTGAAGATTAGGGAGGGTCTGATAGGCATAGAGGGGTTGGGAGATAGCGTAAGGTTGGGAGTCAGATAGAGGTTGAGAGGGTGGGAGGAGGAAGGATAGAGGGAATGGGGGGGAACCTCCCACCCTCCTCGCAAGGGTGGGGGGGGGTCACATGGAAGGAGAGGGGACGAGGATGGGAGAGGGCTGGGTGGGTTTTTGGGGTTGAGGGGATGAGAGGGTCCTTGGAATGTGTGTGTGTGTTTGTGTGTGTGTACTCACCTAATTGTGCGTGCGGGGGTTGAGCTTTGGCTCTTTGGTCCCGCCTCTCAACTGTCAATCAACTGGTGTACAGATTCCTGAGCCTACTGGGCTCTATCATATCTACACTTGAAGCTGTGTATGGAGTCAGCCTCCACCACATCACTTCCTAATGCATTCCATTTGGCAACCACTCTGACACTAAGATCAGTTCTAAAAAAGTTCTTTCTAATATCTCTGTGTCTCATTTGGGCACTCAGTTTCCACCTGTGTCCCCTTGTGCGTGTGCCCCTTGTGTTAAATAGCCTGTCTTTATCTACCCGATCAATTCCCTTCAGAATCTTAAATGTGGTGATCATGTCCCCCCTAACTCTTCTGTCTTCCAGCGAAGTGAGGTTTAATTCCCGTAGTCTCTCCTCGTAGCTCCTACCTCTCAGCTCGGGCACTAGTCTGGTGGCAAACCTTTGAACCTTTTCCAGTTTAGTCTTATCCTTGACTAGATATGGACTCCATGCTGGGGCTGCGTACTCCAGGATTGGCCTGACATATGTGGTATACAAAGTTCTGAATGATTCTTTACACAAGTTTCTGAATGCCGTTCGTATGTTGGCCAACCTGGCATATGCCGCTGATGTTATCCTCTTGATATGTGCTGCAGGAGACAGGTCTGGCGTGATATCAACCCCCAAGTCTTTTTCTTTCTCTGATTCCTGAAGAATTTCCTCTCCCAGATGATACCTTGTATCTGGCCTCCTGCTCCCTACACCTATCTTCATTACATTACATTTGGTTGGGTTAAACTCTAACAACCATTTGTTCGACCATTCCTTCAGCTTGTCTAGGTCTTCTTGAAGCCTCAAACAGTCCTCTTCTGTTTTAATCCTTCTCATAATTTTGGCATCGTCCGCAAACATGGAGAGAAATGAATCGATACCCTCCGGGAGATCATTTACATATATCAGAAACAAGATAGGACCGAGTACAGAGCCCTGTGGGACTCCACTGGTGACTTCACGCCAATCGGAGGTCTCACCCCTTACCGTAACTCTCTGCTTCCTATTGCTTAGGTACTCCCTTATCCACTGGAGCACCTTACCAGCTACACCTGCCTGTCTCTCCAGCTTATGTACCAGCCTCTTATGCGGTACTGTGTCAAAGGCTTTCCGACAGTCCAAGAAAATGCAGTCCGCCCAGCCCTCTCTTTCTTGCTTAATCTTTGTCACCTGATCGTAGAATTCTATCAAGCCTGTAAGGCAAGATTTGCCCTCCCTGAACCCATGTTGGCGATTTGTCACGAAGTCTCTTCTCTCCAGATGTGTTACCAGGTTTTTTCTCACGATCTTCTCCATCACCTTGCATGGTATACAAGTCAAGGACACTGGCCTGTAGTTCAGTGCCTCTTGCCTGTCGCCCTTTTTGTATATTGGGACCACATTCGCCGTCTTCCATATTTCTGGTAGGTCTCCCGTCTCCAGTGACTTACTATACACTATGGAGAGTGGCAAGCAAAGTGCCTCTGCACACTCTTTCAGTATCCAAGGTGAGATCCCGTCTGGCCCAACAGCCTTCCTAACATCCAGATCCAGCAGGTGTCTCTTTACCTCCTCTCTCGTAATTTCGAACTCTTCCAAGGCCGCCTGATTTACCTCCCTTTCTCCTAGCACAGTGACCTCACCTTGTTCTATTGTGAAGACCTCCTGGAACCTCTTGTTGAGTTCTTCACACACCTCTTTGTCATTCTCTGTATACCTGTCCTCGCCTGTTCTAAGTTTCAATACCTGTTCTTTCACTGTTGTTTTCCTTCTGATGTGACTGTGGAGTAGCTTTGGTTCGGTCTTGGCTTTGTTTGCTATATCATTTTCAAAACTTTTCTCTGCTTCTCTTCTCACCCTGACGTACTCATTCCTGGCTCTCTCTGCTTTCTGGTGTTCTGTTATTCCGGAAGTTCCTCCACGCCCTTTTGTTCAGTTTCTTCGCTTCCATACATTCCCTATTATACCATGGATTCTTCTGTTGCTTCTCGGATTTTTCCCTTTGGACCGGGATGAACCTGTTTACTGCCTCCTGACACTTTTGGGTAACATAGTCCATCATACCCTGTACAGACTTATCTCTGAGGTCTGAGTCCCAAGGTATTTCACTTAGGAAACTTCTCATCTGTACATAATTCCCCTTTCGGAATGCCAGCCTTTTGATTCCTAGTTCTTTTTTGGGGAGATAATTCCTAGCTCTACCAGGTACTCAAAGTTCAATACACTATGGTCACTCATTCCCAAGGGCGCTTCCATCTTAACTTCCCTTATATCCCACTCATTTAGGGTAAATATCAAATCAAGCATTGCTGGTTCATCTTCTCCTCTCATTCTTGTTGGGTCATTGACGTGCTGGCTTAGAAAGTTTCTTGTTGCCACATCCAGCAGCTTAGCTCTCCATGTTTCTGGTCCTCCATGCGGGTCTCTGTTCTCCCAATCTATCTTCCCATGGTTGAAGTCTCCCATTATTAGTAGTCCAGATCCATTCCTGCTAGCAACAGAAGCTGCTCTTTCTATTATGTTAATGGTGGCCATGTTGTTTCTATCATATTCCTGTCTAGGTCTTCTGTCATTTGGTGGAGGATTATATATGACTACGACTATAATTTTTTTCCCTCCATTTGTTATGGTACCTGCTATGTAGTCACTGAAACCTTCACAGCCCTGAACAACCATCTCCTCAATATCCCAGCCTTTTCTTACCAGTAGAGCTACACCACCACCACCTCTTCCTTCCCTCTCTTTCCTCATAACATAATAGTCCTGTGGGAACACTGCATTTGTTATCGTTTTCGTCAGTTTTGTTTCTGTGAGGGCTATTATGTCTGGGTTTCCTCTAGTACCCGTTCTCCAAGCTCATTCGCTTTATTTGTAATTCCATCTATGTTAGTGTACATTGCTTTGAGGCTCACTTTCCTCTGTCCCTTCTCAAATCGCCTCCTTGGTGAGTGTTCTGCTGGTGGGGGAAGCTGTTCCATGGTGTGAAGACCTGTGAGGTGGATAACAGGGTCTCAGAGGATACTAGGACGAGGGGCGGGGGATCCAGTGAAGGGGGAGGGGCAGGGAGGGTATGGGGTGAAAGGGGAGGGAGGACAGGAGGGAAAGGAGGGGAGGGAAGACTCTGCGGGAGGAGGGGAGGGGCAGAAGGGTGGGGATTGGGTGTGGGGGGAGGGGTAGGTGGGTTTTCTATGCAGAGGGTGGCGGGGTTATCCTCCCCTCTGGTGTTACTGGGTAGCTGGTTGTGGGTTCCCCCCTCGCATCTGGGGGGTTGTGTTGGTAGCTGTGACCTCCTGGTTTTCCCCTCTCGCCCTGCGCCTCTTCCTTGCTTCTGCCGCCACGGCTCTCTCCTCCCTTGTCATGTCTCTTTGGAGGAATACATTTTTGAATTTTACCACGTTTTTCAGGGAGCTCTTCCTTGATAGAATCTTCTCCTTTGAGCTCTCGTTTGCAAAGACTATCTTTATCACTCGGTCTCGGTCTTTGTTGTACCAACCTAGCCTGAAAACCTTCTCAATGCTATGCTCAGCCCCTTCCATGTCTTTCCCCTGGAAACACAAACCGAAACTGTCTCTATTTTCCAGTGCCTTCAGTACTTCATTCACTGCCGCTTTGTCCTTGTCATTCCACTCTGTCCTGTTAGAGCCTTCCTGCTCTTTAATGCCCACAGCAACCACTGATCTGTTCCTTTCCAACAGTTGGCTAGTGGAGCGTGCCGCCTCCTGTGAGGTGGCTGCTTTCATGGCCACCTCCATCACTGCAGTCATTACTTCAGAGTTATTTTTTTTTAGCATTTCTGCAAATGTTGCTTTTATTGTGTGTGTGTGTGTGTGTGTGTGTGTGTATCTTGCGAATCTAGGTATCTATGTGCGTGTGTATCTTGTGTATTCACATAGTTGTACTCGTCTAGTACACACTTAGTTGTGCTAGCCGGGGTTGAGCTTTGTCTCTTTGGTCCCGCCTCTCAACTGTCAATACACTGGTGTACAAATTCCTGAGCCTACTGGCCTCTATCATACTTATATTTGAAAATGTATATGGAGTCAGCCTCCACCACATCACTGCCTAATGTATGCCATTTATTAACTACTCTGACACGGAAATTGTTTTTCTAACGTTTCTGTATTCACCTAGTTGAGCTTGCGGGGGTTGAGCTCTGCTCTTTCGGCCCTCCTCTCAACTGTCAATCAACTGTTACTAACTACTTTTTTTCCACACCACACACACACACCAGGAGGCAGCCCGTGACAGCTGACTAGCTCCCAGGTACCTATTTACTGCTAGGTAACAGGAGCATCAGGGTGAAAGAAGCCCATTGTTTCTCGCCGGGGCCGGGAATCGAACCCGGGACCACAGGATCACTCGTCCACCGTGCTGTCCAGTCAGCCACCGGCCCCCTATAGGCCCCCTATATGATGAGCTTATTATATCTGTGGCTCATCTGAGATGTTGTAGTTGTATTCACCTAGTTGTGCTTGCGGGGGTTAAGCTCTGCTCTTTCGGCCCGCCTCTCAACTGTCAATCAACTGCTACTAACTACTAACTTCCCCCACCCCCCAAACACACACACACCCAGGAAGCAACCCGTAACAGCTGACTAACTCCCAGGTACCTATTTACTGCTAGGTAACAGGGGCATCAGTGTCAAAGACACTCTGCCCAATTTTGTTTCCGCCGGCCCCAGGAATCCAGCGTGCCGTCCACTCAGCCACCAACGCCCAATCTGTTTACCTGTGTACTCACCTATTTGTAATCACCTATTTGTGCTTGGAGGATCGAGCAATGACTCGTGTATCCCGCCTTTCGAGCCATCCGTTGTTTACAGCAATGACCCTGGTCCCATTTCCCTGTCATATCTCGTTTTAAAATTTTGAATTAAATTTCCTTCCACAAACTGTTCTTTATGTGCATTCCATTTTTCCACTAATCTCACGCTAAAAGAGAACTTCGTAACATCTCTGTAACTCATCTGAGTTTCCAGCTTCCACCCATGTCCCCTCGTTCTGTTACTATTCCGCGTGAACATTTCGGCAATTTCCACTCTGTCAATCCCCCTAAGTATTTTATACGTTCCTATCATATCCCCCCCCCCTTCATTTTTATAGTGTCGTAAGGCTCAGTTCTTTAGGCGCTCTTCATACCCCATCCCTCGTAAGGCTGGGACGAGCCTTGTTGCGAACTTCTGAACCTTTTCCAGTTTCCTTATGAGTTTCTTTAGGTGACGACTCCATGATGGGGCGGCATACTCCAACACTGGCCTCACACAGGCAATGGAAAGCGGGATAAGTGCCTCCTTACTCTGGTTTCTGAATGATGTTCTAACTTTTGTCAGTGTAAAGTACACTGCTGTCGATATTCTATTTATATGTGCCTCAGGAGTTAAATTAGGTGTTACGTCCACTCCCAGGTCTCTTTCTCGAGTCGTCACAGGTAGGCAGTTCCCCTTCATTGTGTACTGTCCCTTTGGTCTCCTATCTCCTAGTCCCATTTCCATAACTTTACATTTGCTCGCGTTGAGCTCCAGTAACAATTTCTCTGATCATCTCTGCAACCTGTTCACGTCCTCTTGGAGGATTCTACAATCCTCATCTGTCACAACTCTTCTCGTCAATTTTGCAACATCCGCGAACATTGCCATGCAGGATTCTACTCCGGTAAAAATGTCATTACCGAATATTAGAAATAGAGTTCGTTCTATCCTTGTTCTCCCAGTCAATCCTTCCGTGATTGAAGTCCCCCATGATAGGCAGGTGGGATCTATTTCGACAGGCAGCAGAGGCTTCCCTTTCAATTATAGTGTTAACTGCCATGTTGTTTTTGTCATACTCTTGACTGGGTCTTCTGTCATTTGGTGGAGGGTTGTATATTACTGCTACTACTATTCTTGGTCCTCCCATTGTCATGGTGCCTGCTCTGAACCCCTCACAGCCCGGGATAGCCATCTCCTTAAAACTCCATTCCTTTCTCATTAGTAGGGCCACTCTGCCTCCTCCCCTACCTTCCCTCTCTTTCTTCATTACTGTGTACTCCTGGGGAAACACGGCATTCTTTATGATTCCTGAGAGTTTTGTTTCAGTGAGTCCGATTACATCTGGGTTCACTTCTTGTGCTCTTTCCCTTAGTTCACTTGCCTTGCTTGTGATCTTGCTTATATTAAACTCTATGTTCGAGTACATTACCCTTAAACTGACTCTCTTCTGCTTCTCCTCTGTGTGTGTGTGTGTACTCACCTAATAAAACCTAATAAAAAATAATGTGTGTGTGTGTGTGTGTGTGTGTGTGTGTGTGTGTGTCTCTGTGGGTGTGCTTCTGGCGGTGCACTTTTGATAATGTCCTCTCTTAGCTCTGTATTAAAGTATGATATATATATATATATATATATATATATATAATATAATTATATATATATATATATATATATATATACATATAGTGTGGTGAGAAAGCTGCAGGAACACGCAAGCCATAGATCACTAAGAACTCTAATTGACCCGGCCAGGATTCGAACCCATGCCGTCCAGGATCACCCCTAAACGTAAACAGTACCGTGACCACCGCACCGAAGATCGTCTAATTAATGACATTAATACAGAGCTAAGAGAGGACATTATCAAAGAAGTTCACACACGATCAGTGGTGCAGTGGGTACGGCACTGTGAACGTTTATTGGTGATCCTGGATGGCATGGGTTCGAATCCTGGCCGGGTCAATTAGATTTCTCAGTGATATATATATATATATATATTATATAATATATATATATATTATATTATATATATATATATTGATATATATTAATATAGGAAGGGAGTACCCCCTCTGGCTGGAAGAAGGGGGACCCATAGCCTCGGAGGAAATCACACATAACGCATTGGAGGGAATGTAGGTCCCCTCCAATACAGTTTCTGTGTGCTTTTCTCCTACCACCCCTTCCTTTTTTTATGCTTTATTGTGTATTTAAAGGTTACAAAACATACAAGACAAATGCCTAAAGGTTATGGATCTCTTGAAGCTCCTCCGCTTCCGGACAGGAACCGAGGACGCAGCAAGCATTTCCCCTCTGGATCGCCACACTGAGGCGCTGAAACAAAAACTGCAAGCCCTTGGGTGTCTGGTGACGTCGATGATCTTGGAACCCAATTCCTTGAGAATCCCAAGGCACTCTTGCCCCAGGGGCCATGCGTCTCAGACGCTATGGGAACAAAGAGGTATTGGCCTGCCAGTCGCCTGTATTTGAGAGATTTTGCTGTTTCCCTGTGGTTGGCCGCCCCACCTGCTTGATCATCTCCGAAGTGTACATAGGTGTCAGCCAGGGTGGATACACATGTGTAGTCCCACACCAACTGTCTACCCTCCTTCCATGAGTATATGGTGATGCCATCAGGGCGAAGTGCGGGGAAATCTGGTTCTGGACCCCTAGGATGCGAGGTTCTCTCTCCGCTGGGCACTTAGCTGAGACGAGGCTTCTCTTGATGATGTCATTGACCTCGTTGTGTCTTGCATGCCAGCCCTTTGTGCTTCCGCAATGCAACCCATGCAGTCCGTATTGGTCTGCTTCCACCCTGTTGCAAATACACTTGTATTCAGTGTGAATTGGGGCACCAAGGCGGAGGGCCACTGCTACACGAAGGGATTCTGGATCTAGGCGCGTGCCCATTGCTGACATGGGTACTGCCAGAGGAAGTCTCCTGCATGGGGGGCACGCACTGCTCTGAGGCGGGCTTTCTCCTTGTCTGATGTTGCGGCGCTGAGCATGGCATCAGCTACTTTTTCCACTAGAGGGTGGTCCCAGCCGGACTGTTTGTGTTGTTTTGTTGGCTCTATAATGGTTTGCTGGGGCTGCCAGAACATCCCACTGATTTGAACATTCAGTGAAAGCAGGATCGTGTATTCCTGCTCAATCTCTCAAG
Source organism: Procambarus virginalis (assembly GCA_020271785.1). Lineage (NCBI taxonomy): Eukaryota > Metazoa > Arthropoda > Malacostraca > Decapoda > Cambaridae > Procambarus > Procambarus virginalis. The sequence continues at coordinate 5,853 of WNGS01164817.1, read as the reverse complement.
GTTGCAGGTAAGATATCTCTGACGAGGTCGTGCGATGCATGGGAGGAGGAAAAGAAGGCTGGTAGAGCAATTTGGGAGGCTGTGGAACACCAAGGCCGCCAAGTCTTACAGGAAGGGTTGCTTGCTCCCACTGAGAGTCGTCCAATGGCAGGTTCAGGACTTTCACAGCATGGACCTCAGAAGGGTGTCATACACATTTAACTTAGGGCTGCTGTAGGATGGAGAACATCTCAGAAAGTAGGTCAACTTAGGAGCGACAGGCATCTTGTGAGGGAGAAAAGAGCATCAGGGCATCAATCTTGTCAATCCTGTCCAGCATTCTCTTTAGATCAGTGATTTTTGCAGCCAGGACCTCCTCGATTGCTCGTGGGCCAATGGGGGCACCCAGGAGTTGCAGTCCGGTGGCTCGACATGAGAATGTCTGGAAGAACATTTTGTATTTGCCCAGTGATGTCTGGGTTGCAGGATTATTTCACACTTGGATGCATTAGAATGAAGGCCTAAGGCTGCTCCCTGCTCCTGGATTTTCCTTATATCCTCCAAAGGTTTCCGGGGTTCC
>WNGS01164813.1:9477-32904 GCA_020271785.1 Procambarus virginalis | reverse complement strand
GTGTGGAGGACGAGGGAGGGTTGGGAGTTCTAGAGTGGACAAACCAGACAATCTCTACCTCCATAGACAATGGAACAACAACAACAACAACAACAATATTATACACCCACAAGCATTGTGAAATTAAACATATTAGAAATGGTTCAATTTCTCTTTTTCCATTTAACCAGACTGAGCCACAGCAACACGTGGCCGGGTATACTAGTGGTAAATAAATTCTTATCACGCACGGACAGTGTAAAAAAAAAAAACAGGACACAACGTAGAAAACTCGAGAATCAAGTCCAGTGTGTGTGTAGTTACCTAAGTGTAATTACCTAAGTGTAATTACCTAAGTGTAGTTACAGGATGAGAGCTACGCTCGTGGTGTCCCGTCTTCCCAGCACTCTTTGTCATATAACGCTTTGAAACCACTGACGATCTGTGTGTGTGTGTATGTACTCACCTAGTTGTGCTTGTGGGGGTTGAGCTCTGGCTTTGTTGGTCCCGCCTCTCAACTGTCAATCAACAGGTGTACAGGTTCCTGAGCCTATTGGGCTCTATCATATCTACACTTGAAACTGTGTATGGAGTCAGCCTCCACCACATCACTGCCTAGCTCCATTTGTCACCCCACTCTGACACTAAAAAAGTTCTTTCTAATATCTCTGTGGCTTCTTTGGGCACTCAGCTTCCACCTGTGTCCCATTGTGCGTGTGCCCCTTGTGTTAAACAGCCTGTCTTTATCAACCCTGTCGATTCCCCTGAGAATCTTGAATTTGGGTGAGTTATGTCCCCCCCCTTAACATGAGTGTGTGTGTGTGTGTTTTGTGTTGTGTGTGTTGTGTGTGTTGTGTTATGTGTATGTTATGTGTGTTGTGTGGTGTGTGTGTGTGTGTGTGTTGTGTGGTTTGTGTGGGTGTGTGTGTATGTATGGTGTATTGGTATGTGTATGGTGTGTGTGTGTGTGTGTGTGTGTGTTTGTGTGTAGTGTGATGTGTATGTGATGTGAATCTGTGTAGTGTGTGTGTGTGTGTGTGTGTGGGTGTGTGTGTGTGTGTAATGTGTGTGTGTGTGTAATTTCCCCACACTAAGTCTTCAGCGGCTGGAAATAAAACAAATGTGTGAATTATTGCTATAGCGTACTTGCGTTCAGGAATGCGTACACTTATACATAAATTGTAACTGTGCGTAACAGGAGTAGGAGGAAACGTTGCAGGGGCAAGCTGTGCAACAACAGGCAAACAGGAGGAGACGCCACGAACGCAAACTCCTGTTGCAACGTTTGTAAAATCACTTAAAGATCATGTTCTTTATATTTCCGTTAACTAGAAGTTGTATTAGACAATAAGATTGGCACCAATTGCAAGTTCCGTAGCTGCTGCAAAGTTGCAACACCTTGGATGGCAGTGTTGGTGTTGATTCAGAGGCGCTCCGTGGGATGTTGAGTTGCGCCGGTGGCGTACCTGTGAAGGTTAAATCGCGAGTCCGGAAAGGTGAAACCGCCAAGGCCTAATCGCGATAAGAGTGACGCCAATGCCCACTGGAAAACTAATGTGATGCGGCAAAGATCGTAGAGCTAGGCAAGTATGATTGGGGTATTCCAGGAGTCCCTCAAGGCTGACAAGCACCGGCCCACCATCGGTGAGGGTCACTGGTAGCCCACCACGGCTGAGGGCCACACCAGGAGCCCACCAGGTTAGAGGGCACACCATGGATATGTCCCCCACGTGGCTGAGGTAAAACCTGGATGCCCACCCGGCTGAGGGCACACCTGGCGCCCACACGGGTGAGGGCACACCTGGAGCGTCACCACGGTGAGGGCACACTTCTGGAAGCCTACAGACGGGCTGAGGGTCACACCCCAGGAGCCCCCACGGCTGAGGGCACACAGGTAGCCCACCACGGCATGAGGGCACACCCCATGGGAGCCCCCACGGCTTGAGGACACACAAGGCCCACCAGGATCCACCACGGTGAGGGCACACCCCAGGGAGGCTCACCGACACGCTGATGGGGACACAACCAGGAGCCCACCACGGCTGAATTGGGCACAACTAGGAGCCCACCACGGCTGAGGATCACACACTAGGAGCCCACCACGGTTCTGGAGGGACACAAACCACAGGTACCCAACCACGGCTGACGGCACACACTAGCTGAGCCCACCACGGCTGAGGAACACACCAGGAGCCCACCAATGTGACTGAGGTGATCATCAGCTGTAAACCCAGGAGCCCACCACGGCTGAGGACACACCAGGAGCCCATCCACGGACTGAGGACACCACACCAGGAGCCCCCACGGTCTGAGGGCACACACTCAGGATGCCCACCTACTAAGGCTGAGGCGCACACTAGGAAGCCCACCACGGCTGAGGGGCACCACCAGGAGCCCTACCACGGCTGTGGGTGACACACCCTAGGAGCCCACCACGTGAGGGCACACCAGGAGCCACCACGGCTGAGGGCACACCTGGAGTGTCCCACCACGGCTAGGAACAACCTGGAGCGCCACCACGGTGAGTGACAAACCAGGAGCCCACCACGACTGAGGGGCACACCCTGGAGCCCACCACGGCTGAGGACACACAACGCAGGAGCACCAGTGCCACCAAAAGTGCTGAGGAACACCAGGAGCCCACACAGGCCTGAGGCACATCCAGGAGCCCACCACGGCGATGGACACACACCAGGAGCTGCACCACGGGTGAGGACACACAAGAGACCAGCCCACCACGGCTGATGGCACCACCAGGAGCCCATCACGGCTGAGGGCACACCAAGGAGCCCACCACGCTGAGGGACACACACCATGGGAGCCCCCACTGGCTTGACGGGCACTCCCAGGAGCCCACCCACGGCTGAGGGAACACCGGGAGCCCATCCACGGTTGAGGGCACACCAGGAGCCAAACACGGCTGAGGCCACACCTGGATGCCCAACCACGGCTGAGGGACAACCACAGAGCCCACCACGGCTGAGGACACACCAGGAGCCCACCACGGCTGAGGACACACACCAGGAGCCCACCACGGCTGAGGACACACACCAGGAGCCCACCACGGCTGAGGACACACACCAGGAGCCCACCACGGCTGAGGGGCACACCAGGAGTCCACCACGGCTGAGGGCACACCAGGAGCCCACCACGGCTGAGGACACACAAAGAGCCCACCAAGACCCACCACGGCTGAGGGCACACCAGGAGCCCACCACGGCTGAGGGCACACCAGGAGCACCACCACGGCTGAGGGCACACACCAGGAGCCCACCACGGCTGAGGGCACACACCTGGAGCCCACCACGGCTGAGGGCACACCAGGAGCCCACCACGGCTGAGGACACCACCAGGAGCCCACCACGGCTGAGGACACACAAAGAGCCCACCAAGACCCACCACGGCTGAGGGCACACACCTGGAGCCCACCACGGCTGAGGGCACACCTGGAGCTCCACCACGGCTGAGGGCACACCTGGAGCCCACCACGGCTGAGGGCACACACCAGGAGCCCACCACGGCTGAGGGCACACCAGGAGCCCACCACGGCTGAGGGCACACCTGGAGCCCACCACGGCTGAGGACACACAAAGAGCCCACCAAGACCCACCACGGCTGAGGGCACACCTGGAGCCCACCACGGCTGAGGGCACACCTGGAGCCCACCACGGCTGAGGGCACACACCAGGAGGCCACCACGGCTGAGGGCACACCAGGAGCCCACCACGGCTGAGGGCACACCTGGAGCCACACCACGGCTGAGGACACACAAAGAGCCCACCAAGACCCACCACGGCTGAGGGCACACCTGGAGCCCACCACGGCTGAGGGCACACCTGGAGCCCACCACGGCTGAGGACACACAAAGAGCCCACCAAGACCCACCACGGCTGAGGGCACACCTGGAGCCCACCACGGCTGTGGACACACACCAGGAGCCCACCACGGCTGAGGACCACACACCAGGAGCCCACCACGGCTGAGGGACACACACCAGGAGCCCACCACGGGCGAGGGCTCACCTGGAGCCCACCACGGCTGACATTCCTCACTCCCTCGTCCCTCGTCCTCCACACCATTCCTCACTCCCTCGTCCCCTCGTCCTCCACACCATTCCGTCACATGAAAAATACAGTTTGAAAAACCATTTTTTTAATTACCTGTCCGGTGCGACTTCTATATATAGGTATATAAAACACGCGCGTGTTCCAATGGAACGTTGTGTCAAAATTTAAAAGCATCGGTAAAGACTTTCCGAGATTTAGCTTTTAAACAAACGACCATTTTACATTATGATTTGTATAGATTTTAACAATGTTCTAACTTTTTGGCTTAATTTTCAGCAGTTCTGTTTTATATCGTTCTCTAGTGAAGCGAACAGTTTCCTTCAGATGATTTCTTAATGGCAGTCAAGTGCCCCACTGTTCTATTCTTGTCATTTAGTGAATGTTTTTGTTGTATTTTGCATCGTTTCTCACGTCTGACTGAATAGTTTTGGTTCGTAATGAGTCGTCACTTGTACTGAGTCCTAGAGTTGGTCTTGCTTGATACCTGGTTGATACCTGGTTGATACCTGGTTGATACCTGGTTGATGGGGTTCTGGAGTTCTTCTACTCCCAAGCCCGGCCGAGCCAGGCTTGACTTGTGAGAGTTTGGTCCACCAGGCTGTTGCTTGGAGCGGCCCGCAGGCCCACATATACCTGTTGATGGGGTTCTGGGAGTTCTTCTACTGCCCAAATTGTGAGAGTTGGTCCACCAGGCTGTTTGCTCGGAGCGGGCCCGCAGGCCCACATATACCTGCTTGATGGGGTTCTGGGAGTTCTTCTACTGCCCAAATTGTGAAGAGTTTGGTCCCACCATGCTGTTGCTCGGAGCGGCCCGCAGGCCCACATAATACCTGCTTGATGGGGTTCTGGGAGTTCCCTCTACTCCCCCTTTATTTCTTGACTCTCTAAGTCAAGGAATAAAGTCAAGTTCATAAATGGTCTCCTATTAGAGTCAAACTCCATATTTGGGGCATTCACGGAAACTCATACAAAAGATTACATGGATGGTGAAATCTGGATTTCCAAATTATAATTATACAGATGTGATAGAAAAACTAGGTCAAATGGGGGAGTAGGTCTGTATATTAAAGAGGACCTGGTATGCACAGAACTACTAAACTCAACTAATGAGGTGGTAGAGGTACTTGGAATTAAGGTAGAGAAACTAAACCTAATTATTATTTAATATATAAACCGCCAGATACACGGTTGAGGAATTCACAGAGCAGATGCACAAATAGAGAACATACTTGATGACCTAGCAAACCCAGCTCCAGATATTATCTTCCTTGGAGATTTCAATTTACCGAGTCTAAGATGGAGAATGGCAAACACAAATATCATAGCAGGGAATGACCCGGAAAAACCAACCACAGGTCAGAGAACTTTTGAGATTCTGTGACAAATTCTCGCTCAATCAACAGATTACAGAACCAACTAGGAACGAAAACACACACTAGACTTGTTATTCACAAACAATGATGAACTAATCAGAGACATAACAATCTCAGATACTTCATACTCAGACCATAAGCTCATTGAAGTGCGAACTAGCATAAATACGGTAGTAGATCTAGAGACCCAACAAGCGAGAAGGAATATTCAATCAATTCAATTTCAACAATAAGAGGATTGACTGGGAAAAAATAAATGTAGACCTTCAACCATTCAATGGGAGACGGTCTTAAGCGACAAAACTCCCACACAGGGAATAGCTCAACTGACAGCTGAAGCTTACAAGGTCTGCTTGAAGCACGTGCCGGTGAGGAGGGGCAGAAAGAGGAACACTCTAGAAAGAGAACGCAGACGACTGTACAGGAGAAGGAAAAAAAACGGAAATGCTTCGGCAGACACAACTATCACAAGCAAGGAAAATAAGCCTAAGCAGGGAGATCGAAGAAATCGAACAAACGTTGAAGCGATCATATGAGTCTGAGGAAATGGAATTGGAACAGAGAGCTATACAAGAGATAAGGAAAAATCCGAAAATTTTTTCACATACGCTAAATCAAAATCCAAAACCTCGACCAGTATTGGACCGTTAATTACAAATGAAGGTACGTACACAGAGGACAACAAAGAGATTAGTGAAATTCTAAGAAGCCAGTATGAGGCTATGTTTAGCACACCAATTAACAACATGAAAGTTGATGACCCAGACAGCTTCTTTATGAATGACATTCAAGCTGCAGATAATATAACGGATATTACCACAAACTCGGAAGACTTTGAAAGAGAAATTGACAATATGCCCATGCACTCAGCCCCTGGGCCTGACTCATGGAATTCAATATTCATAAAGAAATGTAAAGTACCAGTAGCGAGAGCACTCAGCGTAATATGGAGAAAGAGCCTGGATACAGGGGAGATACCAGCAGCACTTAAATCTGCAGATATAGCTCCGTTGCACAAGGGGGGAGTAAAGCCTTGGCAAAAAATTATAGGCCAGTTGCACTAACATCACACATAATAAAAGTGTTTGAAAGAGTGATTAGGAATCAATTTCTAGTTTTATGGAAAACAATGAATTGCACAATCCAGACAACATGGATTTAGAGCGGGAAGATCCTGTCTGTCACAGTTACTCAACCACTATGACAAAATCACAGAAGCCCTAGAAGAAAAGCAAAATGCAGATGTTGTATACACAGACTTTGCAAAGGCTTTCGACAAATGTGACCATGGGGTGATAGCTCACAAAATGAGGTCAATGGGAATAACTGGAAAAGTAGGACGCTGGATACTCAATTTCCTGTCGAACAGAACACAAAGAGTAACAGTCAATCAGATAAAATCGAGTCCAAGCGATGTTAAAAGCTCTGTACCTCAAGGTACAGTCCTTGCACCGCTACTGTTCCTTATTCTCATATCTGATATAGACAAAAATACACGTCACAGCTTCGTGTCATCCTTCGCAGATGACACAAAAATCAGCATGAAAATTACCTCTGCTGAAGACATTGAAAAACTACAAACAGATGTCAACAAAGTTTTCGATTGGGCAGCAGAAAATAATATGATGTTTAACAGTGATAAATTTCAGGTACTCAGGTACGGCAAAAATGAGGATCTGAAACATAATACAGGGTACAAAACACAATCAAATCTTCCCATAGTAGAAAACAGCATGTCAAGGATTTGGGAATAATGATGTCCGACGATCTAACGTTTAGGGAGCATAACCAAGCAAATATCGCATCAGCCAGAAAAATGATCGGATGGATTACGAGAACTTTCAAATCCAGGGATCCCATCACAATGGTTGTACTCTTCAAGTCACTTGTGTTGTCCCGTCTCGAATACTGCTCAGTACTCACTTCCCCCTTCAGAGCAGGAGAGATTGCTGAAATAGAGGGAATACAGAGAACATATACGGCACGCATAGACGAGATAAAACACCTAAATTATTGGGATCGTCTCAAAGCTCTCCAAATGTACTCTCTAGAAAGGAGACGAGAGAGATACCAATAATATACACGTGGAAAATACTGGAGGGCCAGGTCCCAAATCTACACAGTAAAATAACAACGTACTGGAGTGAACGATATGGAAGAAAATGCAAGATTGAACCAGTGAAGAGCAGAGGTGCCATAGGCACAATCAGAGAACACTGTATAAACATCAGAGGTCCGCGGTTGTTCAACGTCCTCCCAGCGACTATAAGAAATATTGCCGGAACAACCGTGGACATCTTCAAGAGAAAACTGGACTGTTTCCTAAGAGAAGTCCCGGATCAGCCGGGCTGTGTGGGGTATGTGGCTCTGCGGGCCGCTCCAAGCAACAGCCTGGTGGATCAAACTCTCACAAGTCGAGCCTGGCCTCGGGCCGGGCTTGGGAGTAGAAGAACTCCCAGAACCCCATCAACCAGGTATCAACCAGGTATCAACCAGGTTTGACCAGCTCCAGCAACTAGGAAGCCTGGCCGGGGGACCGCGCCGCAAGGGTCGCCGGGGGAGTCCCGAAATCAATAGCAAGATAACTTCAAGGTAAACAATGGTGGGTTTGTGGCGTGGCTGAAGACCTAATTACTGCCTGTTTCCGGAGCCGGTTTATCATGTGTGGTGTCAGCCACACTCCAGGGGAAGCCAACCAAGATTATCTCGAGATGATTTCGGGGCTTTAGTGTCCCCGCGGCCCGGTCCTCGACCAGGCCCTCCACCCCCAGGAAGCAGCCCGTGACAGCTGATTAACCCCCAGGTACCTATTTTACTGCTAGGTAACAGGGCATTAGGGTGAAATAAACTCTGCCCATTGTTTCCTCGCCGGCGCCCGGGATCGAACCCGGGACCACAGGATCACAAGTCCAGCGTGCTGTCCGCTCGGCCGACCGGCTCCCTTACTGGTGGTGGTTAATTGACGACAGAGCATCTCGGGACAGGCAGCCATGGTCACTATACAAGTTCTAACACGTAGCTTTGTCAACAAAGGAGACCTGAAGCCATGCAGGTTAACGCAACACTCCACTTAACAGTCTGACAATGTCTCACGACGCATTCATCACCGCTTGGATGAGTCACTTCACGCCAGGTTGTCATCTCGGCTCAACACAGGTACGCGAAGATGCTCTACTGACCCCAGCAGCACGCGGCGAGTCGCTAACACTCGAAACGTTACGAAGGTAAGGCTCTGGGGAACTTTAATCTGTTAGGGAAGTGACAATTGAGACCATCATGAAGGAGGAGAACTTTGGGAAGGCATGAATAATGATGAGGGTCGTGTGTCTGAATACTCATCTCCCCCCCCCCCACCCTTCACAGGGAATGTGGCCATCTTTGAGAGAGTGCTAAGAAGTAAGATCACAAAATACATGGAATCACAGCATCTCCATAACCCCGGACAACATGGGTTCAGAACAGGGCGCTCTTGCCTGTCACAGTTGCTGGACCACTATGATATGGCATTAGATGCTATGGAAGACAAACAAAACGCTGATGTAATTTACACAGATTTGGCAAAAGCTTTTCACAAATGTGACCATGGTGTTATTGCACATAAAATGCGTTCAAAAGGAATTACCGGAAAAATAGACATTTGGGTGTACTCATGTCGGAAGACCTTACCTTTAAAGAACACAATAAAGTAGCCGTCACAACTGCAAGAAAAATGACAGGTTGGATAACAAGAACTTTTCACACTAGAGATGCTATACCGATAATGATACTCTTCAAGACGCTTGTGCTCTCTAGAGTGGAGTACTGCTGCACAATGACAGCCCCTTTCAAAGCTGGAGAAATTGCTAACCTGGAGAGCGTGCAGAGATCCTTTACTGCTAGAATCCACTCAGTAAAACATCTAAACTATTGGGACCGACTAAGAGCCTAAATCTGTACTCCCTTGAGCGCAGGCGGGAGAGATACATAATAATTTACACATGGAAAATATTAGAGGGGCTGGTCCCAAACCTGCACACAGAAATAACATCACATGAGACCAGAAGACATGGCAGGATGTGCAGAATACCCCGTTGAAGAGCAGAGGTGCAACAGGTACTCTGAGAGAGAACTCTATCAACATCAGAGGCCCGAGACTGTTCAACACGCTTCCACTACACATAAGGGACATAACTGGCCGACCACTCAGTGTTCAAGAGAGAACTATCAACATCAGAGGCCCGAGACTGTTCAACACGCTTCCACTACACATAAGGGACATAACTGGCCGACCCCTCAGTGTTCAAGAGAGAACTATCAACATCAGAGGCCCGAGACTGTTCAACACGCTTCCACTACACATAAGGGACATAACTGGCCGACCCCTCACAGTGTTCAAGAGAGAACTATCAACATCAGAGGCCCGAGACTGTTCAACACGCTTCCACTACACATAAGGGACATAACTGGCCGACCCCTCACAGTGTTCAAGAGAGAACTATCAACATCAGTGCCCGAGACTGTTCAACACGCTTCCACTACACATAAGGGACATAACTGGCCGACCCCTCACAGTGTTCAAGAGAGAACTATCAACAACCAACCCCAAACAATACCTGATCAACCAGACTGTGACCCGCCTGCTACCATACCTCGCTACTGGACTAAAAATAAAGGCAGTGATAGGGAGGAGGGGGGGGGGGGAGCCCCACACCATACAGAAGACACAAACAACACAGCTATTTATAGACACCATATCTTAGTGCTCTTCCCTGCCCACTCTAACACATCCTCGCTTGACTTCTGACCCTAAACGGCGCCCTCACAGGCTTGGGGCGCCCTCACAGGCTTGGGGCGCCCTCACAGGCTTGGGGCGCCCTCACAGGCTTGGGGCGCCCTCACAGGCTTGGGGCGCCCTCACAGGCTTCGGGCGCCCTCACAGGCTTGGGGCGCCCTCACAGGCTTGGGGCGCCCTCACAGGCTTGGGGCGCCCTCACAGGCTTGGGGCGCCCTCACAGGCTTCGGGCGCCCTCACAGGCTTCGGGCGCCCTCACAGGCTTGGGGCGCCCTCACAGGCTTGGGGCGCCCTCACAGGCTTGGGGCGCCCTCACAGGCTTCGGGCGCCCTCACAGGCTTCGGGCGCCCTCACAGGCTTGGGGCGCCCTCACAGGCTTCGGGCGCCCTCACAGGCTTGGGGCGCCCTCACAGGCTTCGGGCGCCCTCACAGGCTTCGGGCGCCCTCACAGGCTTGGGGCGCCCTCACAGGCTTGGGGCGCCCTCACAGGCTTGGGGCGCCCTCACAGGCTTCGGGCGCCCTCACAGGCTTCGGGCGCCCTCACAGGCTTGGGGCGCCCTCACAGGCTTGGGGCGCCCTCACAGTACACAGCCTCACAGTACACAACCTCACAGTACACAGCCTCACAGTACACAGCCTCACAGTACACAGCCTCACAGTACACAGCCTCACAGTACACAACCTCACAGTACACAGCCTCACAGTACACAGCCTCACAGTACACAGCCTCACAGTACACAGCCTCACAGTACACAGCCTCACAGTACACAGCCTCACAGTACACAGCCTCACAGTACACAGCCTCACAGTACACACCCTCACAGTATACAGCCTCACAGTACACAACCTCACAGTACACACCCTCACAGTATACAGCCTCACAGTACACAGCCTCACAGTACACAGCCTCACAGTACACACCCTCACAGTACACAGCCTCACAGTACACAGCCTCACAGTACACACCCTCACAGTACACAGCCTCACAGTACACACCCTCACAGTACACACCCTCACAGTACACAGCCTCACAGTACACACCCTCACAGTACACAGCCTCACAGTACACACCCTCACAGTACACACCCTCACAGTACACACCCTCACAGTACACAGCCTCACAGTACACAGTCCTCACAGTACACACCCTCAGAGACAGACAGAGACTACAGGATGACCTGGATAAACTGGAGGAATGGTCTAGAAATGGCTGCTAAAGTTCAACTCAGGAAAGTGTAAGGTAATGAACTTAGGCGAAGGGAGCAGGAGGCTGAACACAAGATACCATCTGGGAGGTGAAATCCTGCAAGAGTCAAATAGAGAGAAAGATCTGGGGGTTGATATCACACCGAACCTGTCCCCAGAGGCCCACATCAAAAGAATATCATCAGCGGCATATGCTAGACTGGCCAACATAAGAACTGCCTTCAGAAACTTGTGTAAGGAATCGTTCAGAACCCTGTATACCACTTATGTAAGACCAATCCTGGAGTATGCAGCTCCAGCCTGGAGTCCATACCTAGTTAAACACAAGACAAAGTTAGAGAAGATTCAGCGGTATGCCACCAGGCTCGTCCCGGAACTGAGAGGAATGAGCTACGAGGAAAGGCTAAAGGAGCTGAACCTCACATCCCTGGAAAACAGAAGAGTAAGGGGAGACATGATAACCACCTACAAAATTCTCAGGTGAATTGGCAGGGCGGACAAAGACAAACTCTTCACCACGGGTGGGACACGAACAAGGGGACACAGGTGGAAACATAGTACCCAGATGAGCCACAGAGACGTTAGAAAGAATTTTTTCAGTGTCAGAGTAGTTAATAAATGGAATACATTAGGCAGTGATGTGGTGGAGGCTGACTCCATACACAGTTTCAAGTGTAGATATGATAGAGCCCAATAGGCTCAGGAACCTGTACACCTGTGCTGGCAACTATCAACACCTGTGCTGGCAACTATCAACACCTGTGCTGGCAACTATCAACACCTGTGCTGGCAACTATCAACACCTGTGTTGGCAACTATCAACAACACCTGTGCTGGCAGCTATCAACAACACCTGTGCTGGCAGCTATCAACAACACCTGTGCTGGCAGCTATCAACACCTGTGCTGGCAACTATCAACAACACCTGTGTTGGCAACTATCAACAACACCTGTGCTGGCAGCTATCAACAACACCTGTGCTGGCAGCTATCAACACCTGTGCTGGCAACTATCAACAACACCTGTGTTGGCAACTATCAACAACACCTGTGCTGGCAGCTATCAACAACACCTGTGCTGGCAACTATCAACACCTGTGTTGGCAACTATCAACAACACCTGTGCTGGCAACTATCAACAACACCTGTGCTGGCAACTATCAACACCTGTGCTGGCAGCTATCAACACCTGTGCTGGCAACTATCAACACCTGTGTTGGCAACTATCAACAACACCTGTGCTGGCAGCTATCAACAACACCTGTGCTGGCAGCTATCAACACCTGTGCTGGCAACTATCAACAACACCTGTGTTGGCAACTATCAACAACACCTGTGCTGGCAGCTATCAACAACACCTGTGCTGGCAGCTATCAACACCTGTGTTGGCAACTATCAACAACACCTGTGCTGGCAACTATCAACAACACCTGTGCTGGCAACTATCAACACCTGTGCTGGCAGCTATCAACACCTGTGCTGGCAACTATCAACACCTGTGCTGGCAACTATCAACACCTGTGCTGGCAGCTATCAACACCTGTGCAGGCAGCTATCAACACCTGTGCTGGCAACTATCAACACCTGTGCTGGCAGCTATCAACACCTGTGCTGGCAGCTATCAACACCTGTGCTGGCAGCTATCAACACCTGTGCTGGCAACTATCAACACCTGTGCTGGCAGCTATCAACACCTGTGTTGGCAACTATCAACAACACCTGTGCTGGCAACTATCAACACCTGTGCTGGCAACTATCAACACCTGTGCTGGCAGCTATCAACACCTGTGCTGGCAGCTATCAACACCTGTGCTGGCAACTATCAACACCTGTGCTGGCAGCTATCAACACCTGTGCTGGCAACTATCAACACCTGTGCTGGCAGCTATCAACACCTGTGCTGGCAACTATCAACACCTGTGCTGGCAGCTATCAACACCTGTGCTGGCAACTATCAACACCTGTGCTGGCAACTATCAACACCTGTGCTGGCAACTATCAACACCTGTGCTGGCAACTATCAACACTTGTGCTGACAGCTATCAACACCTGTGCTGACAGCTATCAACACTTGTGCTGGCAACTATCAACACCTGTGCTGGCAGCTATCAACACCTGTGCTGGCAACTATCAACACCTGTGCTGGCAACTATCAACACCTGTGCTGGCAGCTATCAACACCTGTGCTGGCAACTATCAACACCTGTGCTGGCAACTATCAACACCTGTGCTGGCAGCTATCAACACCTGTGCTGGCAACTATCAACACCTGTGCTGGCAGCAATGAACAACACCTGTGCTGGCAACTATCAACACCTGTGCTGGCAACTATCAACACTTGTGCTGGCAACCATCAACACTTGTGCTGGCAGCTATCAACACCTGTGCTGGCAGCAATGAACAACACCTGTGCTGACAGCTATCAACAACACCTGTGCTGACAGCTATCAACAACACCTGTGCTGGCAGCAATCAACAACACCTGTGCTGGCAGCAATCAACAACACCTGTGCTGGCAGCTATCAACACCTGTGCTGGCAGCAATCAACAACACCTGTGCTGGCAGCAATCAACAACACCTGTGCTGACAGCAATCAACAACACCTGTGCTGGCAGCAATCAACAACACCTGTGCTGACAGCAATCAACAACACCTGTGCTGGCAGCAATCAACAACACCTGTGCTGGCAGCTATCAACACCTGTGCTGGCAGCAATCAACAACACCTGTGCTGACAGCTATCAACACCTGTGCTGACAGCTATCAACAACACCTGTGCTGGCAGCTATCAACACCTGTGCTGGCAGCAATCAACAACACCTGTGCTGGCAGCTATCAACACCTGTGCTGGCAGCAATCAACAACACCTGTGCTGACAGCTATCAACACCTGTGCTGACAGCTATCAACAACACCTGTGCTGGCAGCAATCAACAACACCTGTGCTGTTGCTTGCAAGATGCCTGAGCATGCAGGGAACCTGAGCATGGAGACGAGGACGCTTCTCACTTATAAACGAGCCCAAACGCTTCCGCTGGCAAATATCTGAGACGTGTGTGGAGAAATGGCGCGCTCTGGGGGGGGGAAGATCAATATTGCGTCGATAAGGTGCGTAAGGTCGAGGCGGCGAGCACTTTGTTGGGGAGTGTGGCCCTGTGTGTTCCCCTGTGGGGTCATGGCCACGACGTAGGTGATCCCTGCCTGTGTTGGTTGTTCTTGTTGTTGTTGTTGTTGTTGTGTGTACATGTTCGTTGTTGTTGTGTACATGTTTGTTGTTGTTGTTGTTGTGTACATGTTTGTTGTTGTTGTGTACATGTTTGTTGTTGTTGTGTACATGTTTGTTGTTGTTGTTGTTGTTGTGTACATGTTCCTTGTTGTTGTGTACATGTTTGTTGTTGTTGTTGTGTACATGTTCCTTGTTGTTGTGTACATGTTTGTTGTTGTTGTGTACATGTTTGTTGTTGTTGTTGTGTACATGTTTGTTGTTGTTGTTGTGTACATGTTCCTTGTTGTTGTGTACATGTTTGTTGTTGTTGTTGTTGTTGTGTACATGTTTGTTGTTGTTGTTGTTGTGTACATGTTTGTTGTTGTTGTGTACATGTTTGTTGTTGTTGTGTACATGTTTGTTGTTGTTGTTGTTGTTGTTGTGTACATGTTTGTTGTTGTTGTTGTTGTTGTGTACATGTTCGTTTTTGTTGTGTACATGTTTGTTGTTGTTGTTGTGTACATGTTTGTTGTTGTGTACATGTTTGTTGTTGTTGTGTACATGTTTGTTGTTGTTGTGTACATGTTTGTTGTTGTTGTGTACATGTTTGTTGTTGTTGTTGTTGTTGTGTACATGTTTGTTGTTGTTGTTGTTGTTGTGTACATGTTTTGTTGTTGTTGTTGTTGTGTACATGTTTGTTGTTGTTGTTGTTGTGTACATGTTTGTTGTTGTTGTGTACATGTTTGTTGTTGTGTACATGTTTGTTGTTGTTGTGTACATGTTTGTTGTTGTTGTGTACATGTTTGTTGTTGTTGTGTACATGTTTGTTGTTGTTGTGTACATGTTTGTTGTTGTTGTGTACATGTTTGTTGTTGTTGTTGTTGTTGTGTACATGTTTGTTGTTGTTGTTGTTGTTGTTGTGTACATGTTTGTTGTTGTTGTGTACATGTTTGTTGTTGTTGTTGTTGTTGTGTACATGTTTTTTGTTGTTGTGTACATGTTTGTTGTTGTTGTTGTTGTGTACATGTTTTTTGTTGTTGTGTACATGTTTGTTGTTGTTGTTGTTGTGTACATGTTTGTTGTTGTTGTGTACATGTTTGTTGTTGTTGTTGTTGTTGTGTACATGTTTTTTGTTGTTGTTGTGTACATGTTTGTTGTTTGTTGTTTTGTTGTGTACATGTTTGTGTTGTTGTTGTTGTGTACATGTTTGTTGTTGTGTTGTTGTTGTTGTGTACATGTTTGTTGTTGTTGTGTACATGTTTTTTTGTGTTTTGTTGTTGTTGTTTGTTGTTGTACATGTTTGTTGTTGTTGTGTACATGTTTGTTGTTGTTGTTGTTGTTGTGTACATGTTTGTTGTTGTTGTTGTGTACATGTTTGTTGTTGTTGTTGTTGTGTACATGTTTGTTGTTGTTGTTGTGTACATGTTTGTTGTTGTTGTTGTTGTTGTTGTGTACATGTTTGTTGTTGTTGTTGTGTACATGTTTGTTGTTGTTGTTGTTGTTGTTGTGTACATGTTTGTTGTTGTTGTTGTTGTGTACATGTTTGTTGTTGTTGTTGTGTACATGTTTGTTGTTGTTGTTGTGTTGTTGTTGTGTACATGTTTGTTGTTGTTGTTGTGTACATGTTTGTTGTTGTTGTTGTGTACATGTTTGTTGTTGTTGTTGTGTACATGTTTGTTGTTGTTGTTGTGTACATGTTTGTTGTTGTTGTTGTTGTGTACATGTTTGTTGTTGTGTTGTTGTTGTTGTTGTTGTGTACATGTTTGTTGTTGTTGTTGTTGTGTACATGTTGTTGTTGTTGTTGTGTACATGTTTTGTTGTTGTGTTGTTGTTGTTGTTGTTGTTGTGTACATGTTTGTTGTTGTTGTTGTTGTGTACATGTTTGTTGTTGTTGTTGTGTACATGTTTGTTGTTGTTGTGTTGTGTACATGTTTGTTGTTGTTGTTGTGTACATGTTTGTTGTTGTTGTTGTTGTTGTTGTGTACATGTTTGTTGTTGTTGTTGTTGTGTNCACTCCCTGGTCCTCCACACCATTCCTCACTCCCTCGTCCCCTCGTCCTCCACACCATTCCTCACTCCCTCGTCCCCTCGTCCTCCACACCATTCCTCACTCCCTCGTCCTCCAACCATTCCCCACTCCCTCGTCCCCTCGTCCTCCACACCATTCCTCACTCCCTCGTCCCCTCGTCCTCCACACCATTCCTCACTCCCTCGTCCTCCACACCATTCCTCACTCCCTCGTCCCCTCGTCCTCCACACCATTCCTCACTCCCTCGTCCTCCACACCATTCCTACTCCCTCGTCCTCCACACATTCCTCACTCCCTCGTCCTCCACACCATTCCCCACTCCCTCGTCCCCTCGTCCTGCACACCATTCCTCCTCCCTCGTCCTCCACACCATTCCTCACTCCCTCGTCCCCTCGTCCTCCACACCATTCCTCACCCCTCGTCCCCTCGTCCTTCACACCATTCCTCACTCCCTCATCCTCCAACACCATTCCTCACTCCCTCGTCCCTCGTCCTCCACACCATTCCCCACTCCCTCGTCCCCTCGTCCTGCACACCATTCCCCACTCCCTCGTCCTCCACACCATTCCTCACTCCCTCGTCCTCCACACCATTCCCCACTCCCTCGTCACCTCGTCCTGCACACCATTCCCCACTCCTCGTCCTCCACACCATTCCTCACTCCCTCGTCCCCTCGTCCTCACCACCATTCCTCACTCCCTCGTCCCTCGTCCTGCACACCATTCCCCACTCCCTCGTCACCTCGTCCTGCACACCATTCCCCACTCCCTCGTCCTCCACACCATTCCTCACTCCCTCGTCACCTCGTCCTCACCACCATTCCTCACTCCCTCGTCACCTCGTCCTCACCACCATTCCTCACTCCCTCGTCACCTCGTCCTCACCACCATTCCTCACTCCCTCGTCCCCTCGTCCTCCACACCATTCCTCACTCCCTCGTCCCTCGTCCTCCACACCATTCCTCACTCCCTCGTCCTCCACACCATTCCCCACTCCCTCGTCCCCTCGTCCGCACACCATTCCCCACTCCCTCGTCCTCCACACCATTCCTCACTCCCTCGTCCCCTCGTCCTCCACACCATTCCTCACTCCCTCGTCCCTCGTCCTCCACACCATTCCTCACTCCCTCGTCCTCCACACCATTCCTCACTCCCTCGTCCCCTCGTCCTGCACACCATTCCTCACTCCCTCGTCCCTCGTCCTCACCACCATTCCTCACTCCCTCGTCCCCTCGTCCTGCACACCATTCCCCACTCCCTCGTCCCCTCGTCCTGCACACCATTCCCACTCCCTCGTCCCCTCGTCCTCCACACCATTCCTCACTCCCTCGTCCCCTCGTCCTCACCACCATTCCTCACTCCCTCGTCCCCTCGTCCTGCACACCATTCCCACTCCCTCGTCCTCCACACCATTCCTCACTCCCTCGTCCCCTCGTCCTCACCACCATTCCTCACTCCCTCGTCCCCTCGTCCTGCACACCATTCCCCACTCCCTCGTCCCTCGTCCTGCACACCATTCCCCACTCCCTCGTCCTCCACACCATTCCTCACTCCCTCGTCACCTCGTCCTCACCACCATTCCTCACTCCTCGTCCTCCACACCATTCCTCACTCCCTCGTCCTCCACACCATTCCCCACTCCCTCGTCCCTCGTCCTCCACACCATTCCTCACTCCCTCGTCCCCTCGTCCTCACCACCATTCCTCACTCCCTCGTCCCCTCGTCCTCCACACCATTCCTCACTCCCTCGTCCCCTCGTCCTGCACACCATTCCTCACTCCCTCGTCCTCCACACCATTCCTCACTCCCTCGTCCCCTCGTCCTCCACACCATTCCTTACTCCCTCGTCCCCTCGTCCTCCACACCATTCCCCACTCCCTCGTCCTGCACACCATTCCTCACTCCCTCGTCCCTCGTCCTCACCACCATTCCTCACTCCCTCGTCCCCTCGTCCTCCACACCATTCCTCACTCCCTCGTCCCCTCGTCCTGCACACCATTCCCCACTCCCTCGTCCCCTCGTCCTGCACACCATTCCTCACTCCCTCGTCCCCTCGTCCTGCACACCATTCCCCACTCCCTCGTCCCCTCGTCCTGCACACCATTCCTCACTCCCTCGTCCCTCGTCCTGCACACCATTCCTCACTCCCTCGTCCCCTCGTCCTCACACCATTCCCCACTCCCTCGTCCCTCGTCCTGCACACCATTCCCCACTCCCTCGTCCCCTCGTCCTGCACACCATTCCTCACTCCCTCGTCCCTCGTCCTGCACACCATTCCCCACTCCCTCGTCCCCTCGTCCTGCACACCATTCCCCACTCCCTCGTCCCCTCGTCCTCCACACCATTCCTCACTCCCTCGTCCCCTCGTCCTGCACACCATTCCCCACTCCCTCGTCCCCTCGTCCTCCACACCATTCCTCACTCCCTCGTCACCTCGTCCTGCACACCATTCCTCACTCCCTCGTCCCCTCGTCCTCACCACCATTCCTCACTCCCTCGTCCCCTCGTCCTCCACACCATTCCTCACTCACTCGTCCCCTCGTCCTCACCACCATTCCTCACTCCCTCGTCCCCTCGTCCTCCACACCATTCCTCACTCCCTCGTCACCTCGTCCTCACCACCATTCCTCACTCCCTCGTCACCTCGTCCTCACCACCATTCCTCACTCCCTCGTCACCTCGTCCTCACCACCATTCCTCACTCCCTCGTCACCTCGTCCTCACCACCATTCCTCACTCCCTCGTCACCTCGTCCTCACCACCATTCCTCACTCCCTCGTCACCTCGTCCTCACCACCATTCCGTCACATGAAAAATACAGTTTTAAAAAACATGTTTTTAATTACCTGTCACAGGTGCGACTTCAATATAGTAGGTATATAAAAACACGCGCGTGTTCCAATGGAACGTTGTGTCAAAACTTAATAGCAATCGGTGAAGAACTTTCCGAGATTTAAGCTTTTAAACAAACGAACATTTACATTATGATTTGTATAGATTTTAACAATGTTCAAACTTTTTGGCTTAAATTTTCAGCAGTTCTGTATTTAAAATCGTTCTCTAGTGAAGCGAACAGTTTCCTTCAATGATTTCTTAATGAGCAGTCAAGTGCCCAAACTGTTCTATTCTTGTCATTTAGTGAATATTTTGCATCGTTTCTCACGTCTGACTGAATAGTTTGGTTCGTAATGAGTCAGTCACTTGTACTGAGTCCTAGAGTGTGTCTTGCTTGATACCTGCTTGATGGGTTCTGGGAGTTCTTCTACTGCCCAAGCCCGGCCCGAGGCCAGGCTTGACTTGTGAGAGTTTGGTCCACCAGGCTGTTGCTTGGAGCGGCCCGCAGGCCCACATATACCTGGTTGATGGGGTTCTGGGAGTTCTTCTACTCCCCAACTTGTGAGAGCTTGGTCCACCAGGCTGTTGCTTGGAGCGGCCCGCAGGCCCACATATACCTGGTTGATGGGGTTCTGGGAGTTGTTCTACTCCCCAACTTGTGAGAGCTTGGTCCACCAGGCTGTTGCTTGGAGCGGCCCGCAGGCCCACATATACCTGCTTGATGGGGTTCTGGGAGTTGTTCTACTCCCCAACTTGTGAGAGCTTGGTCCACCAGGCTGTTGCTTGGAGCGGCCCGCAGGCCCACATATACCTGCTTGATGGGGTTCTGGGAGTTCTTCTACTTCCCAACTTGTGAGAGCTTGGCCACCAGGCTGTTGCTTGGAGCGGCCCGCAGGCCCACATATACCTGCTTGATGGGGTTCTGGGAGTTCTTCTACTTCCCAACTTGTGAGAGCTTGGCCCACCAGGCTGTTGCTTGGAGCGGCCCGCAGGCCCACATATACCTGCTTGATGGGGTTCTGGGAGTTCTTCTAGACCCCAAGCCCGGCCCGAGGCCAGGCTTGACTTGTGAGAGTTTGGTCCACCAGGCTGTTGCTTGGAGCGGCCCGCAGGCCCACATATACCTGGTTGATGGGGTTCTGGGAGTTCTTCTACTCCCCAACTTGTGAGAGCTTGGTCCACCAGGCTGTTGCCTTGGTTCTTTTCAATAACCAATTTTAGTGAAAGTTAAACAATCACCTTACAGCACTGTAGTTCAATTTCTTGTTTATAATTCTTGGTACCAGTAGTTTGAACTCATCTTACGACCAATTACAGTTTCCTTGTCCCAGTTCATTGAGTTCTGTCATACAAAAATTATATTTTGACTTTGTACTATTTGACTGCAACTTGGTGGCTGTTGCTTGTTGTTGCATGCTGTAAGCAACAGTGTTTGATGACATACTTTATTGTGTAATAATTTGTTAACGTATTTATACGAGGTGCGACCCACTACAGTCTGATGTCACAAGTAAAAGCTATCTTAGTAACAATGACCGACTATGAGGTAGCCCTTTAAGGGTAGTTAGTCCCTTCAGGGTAGTTAGTCCCTTCAGGGCAGTTAGTCCCTTCAGGGCAGTTAGTCCCTTCAGGGGTAGTTAGTCCCTTCAGGGTAGTTAGTCCCTTCAGGGTAGTTAGTCCCTTCAGGGTAGTTAGTCCCTTCAGGGGCAGTTAGTCCCTTCAGGGGCAGTTAGTCCCTTCAGGGTAGTTAGTCCCTTCAGGGTAGTTAGTCCCTTCAGGGTAGTTAGTCCCCTCAGGGGCAGTTAGTCCCTTCAGGGCAGTTAGTCCCTTCAGGGTAGTTAGTCCCTTCAGGGTAGTTAGTCCCTTCAGGGTAGTTAGTCCCTTCAGGGTAGTTAGTCCCTTCAGGGGCAGTTAGTCCCTTCAGGGCAGTTAGTCCCTTCAGGGTAGTTAGTCCCTTCAGGGTAGTTAGTCCCTTCAGGGTAGTTAGTCCCTTCAGGGGCAGTTAGTCCCTTCAGGGGCAGTTAGTCCCTTCAGGGGCAGTTAGTCCCTTCAGGGTAGTTAGTCCCTTCAGGGGTAGTTAGTCCCTTCAGGGTAGTTAGTCCCTTCAGGGGCAGTTAGTCCCTTCAGGGCAGTTAGTCCCTTCAGGGTAGTTAGTCCCTTCAGGGGCAGTTAGTCCCTTCAGGGGCAGTTAGTCCCTTCAGGGGCAGTTAGTCCCTTCAGGGGCAGTTAGTCCCTTCAGGGTAGTTAGTCCCTTCAGGGGTAGTTAGTCCCTTCAGGGTAGTTAGTCCCTTCAGGGGCAGTTAGTCCCTTCAGGGGCAGTTAGTCCCTTCAGGGTAGTTAGTCCCTTCAGGGGCAGTTAGTCCCTTCAGGGGTAGTTAGTCCCTTCAGGGTAGTTAGTCCCTTCAGGGTAGTTAGTCCCTTCAGGGGCAGTTAGTCCCTTCAGGGGCAGTTAGTCCCTTCAGGGTAGTTAGTCCCTTCAGGGGCAGTTAGTCCCTTCAGGGGCAGTTAGTCCCTTCAGGGTAGTTAGTCCCTTCAGGGGCAGTTAGTCCTTCAGGGTAGTTAGTCCCTTCAGGGTAGTTAGTCCCTTCAGGGTAGTTAGTCCCTTCAGGGTAGTTAGTCCCTTCAGGGCAGTTAGTCCCTTCAGGGTAGTTAGTCCCTTCAGGGTAGTTAGTCCCTTCAGGGTAGTTAGTCCCTTCAGGGGCAGTTAGTCCCTTCAGGGGCAGTTAGTCCCTTCAGGGGCAGTTAGTCCCTTCAGGGTAGTTAGTCCCTTCAGGGTAGTTAGTCCCTTCAGGGGCAGTTAGTCCCTNAGGGACAAGGACGACGCTTCCTGTCCCGCCCCATCACCAGATAGACAGATCACGCTACTGTCATCTCGTGTGATAGACGGGTAATCTGTTTATACCTCCACTAACACATAGTATAACTCCACCTCACCGTACTCTCACTGTTTATACAGTAGAATAACACTATACTGTTTCTGATATATGTAAATGATCTCCCAGAGGGTATAGACTCGTTCCTCTCAATGTTTGCTGACGATGCAAAAATTATGAGGAGGATTGAAACAGAGGATGATAGTAGGAGGCTACAAGAACCTAGACAGACTGAGTGAATGGTCCCAACAAATGGCTGTTGAAGTTCAACCCGAGTAAATGCAAAGTAATGAAACTAGGCAGTGGAAACAGGAGGCCAGACACAGGATACCGAATAGGAGATGAAGTATTAATGAAACAGACAGAGAAAAGATCTAGGAGTTGATATCACACCAAACCTGTCTCCTGAAGCCCACATAAAGAGAATAACATCTGCGGCATATGCGAGGCTGGCTAACATCAGAACAGCGTTCAGGAACCTGTGTAAGAATCATTCAGAATCTTGTACACCACATATGTAAGACCAATCCTGGAGTATGCAGCCCCAGCATGGAGCCCGTACCTTGTCAAGCACAAGACGAAGCTGGAAAAGTCCAAAGGTATGCCACTAGACTAGTCCCAGAACTAAGAGACATGAGTTACGAGGAAAGGCTGCGGGAAATGCACCTTACGACACTGGAAGACAGAAGAGTAAGGGGAGATATGATCACAACCTACAAAATCCTCAGAGGAATCGACCGGGTAGACAGGACAAACTATTCAACACTGGGGGGACGCGAACAAGGGGACACAGGTGGAAACTGAGTACCCACATGAGCCACAGAGACGCTAGAAGAACTTTTTCAGTGTCAGAGTAGTTAACAGGTAGAATGCATTAGGAAGTGATGTGGTGGAGGCTGACTCCATACACAGTTTATAATGTAGATATGATAGAGCCCAATAGGCTCCGGCTCCTAAAGGTAAGGACGGCCACCTTACCTGTGGGTACACAAACAAGGCTTGCTGCCTGCAGTCCTGGCCACCTTACCTGTGGGAAGAAAGGAAGTGTTAGCATGATATCTTTCACAATAATATGTGGGTTTCACATACATT
>WNGS01164812.1:0-17351 GCA_020271785.1 Procambarus virginalis | reverse complement strand
ATATATATATAATGAAAAGCCTGGTATAATTCTTGCATCAGGTCATGTATGAGGTAATTTGAAGATACGTCTGACTTGCTATTGTCTGTCTGAGGACCTCATAAAATAAAATTGGTAATATATTTTCATTTAAAAAACACTTAGAAAATACTATAATTTTTTTAATATATATATATATATATATATATATATATATATATATATAATATAGTTGTGAGGGTATCACCTCTGGTGTGCAAATGTGGGGGACCCATAGCCTCGGAGAAGAAAAAGTGTGTTCAGAGAAGACCTTGTAGATTCTCATTGAACACTAATATTTTTCTTCCTACCACCCCATTCTTTATATATAAACTATTTACAGCACAACCGTGAATGTAACATTTCATTCACCTGGGCAATAGGGTCCTCGAACACCCGACCACCAGCAGGGAAGTCAGTGGCTTTTATCAACTGCACAACTGGGCTGGCCTTATAAGGGAAGGATGTTAAGGCAGCTAATCATTACCCATTTGAACTTTGAAGCCTGGGGAAGGCAAGACCCGTGGGTAGCAGTTAGGTGCCTGGGATCCTTCCTATTGGTTAGCCCAAGAGCGCAGATGATAGAGCGACTGTCTCCCGTGGTGAAAGTCGGATTCAAGGCACTTAGTACACAATTATTATTATTTTCAGGAGAAAGCGCCAAGCCATTACGACTATATAGCACTGGAAGGGGTCAGGATAAGGATTTGGGATGGCACGGAGGGAAGGAATGGTGTCCAACCACTTGGACGGTCGGGGATTGAACGCCGACCTGCATGAAGCGAGACCGTCGCTTTACCGTCCACTCAAATTGGCTAGAAGAGGAATAAAATATGAATTATATAATTTATATTTATTCATATATATTAGTTTTCTGATCCAGATGAGTGGGCTGTTTTCCTCTCTCATGTCTATTTAATTTTCTTAAGTCTCAACACTGTGTAAATCCTCCGGAACATGAGAACAAAATTAAATATAAACCTACGTAAAGCCTATTGATCAACACGACAGAACTCCATTTTTTATCCCACCAAACTCACAATAGAACTTTTTGCGTGAAATGGTTCAATGAGTTTTACCTAAATATAAGTCTAGGTTGGCGGGTTAGTTATCATTCTTGTCTACCAATCCACGTGTCCCGAGTGTGGCTGCTGGTACGGTAATGTCGAGTTTTAAATTCAATTTGGTCGAGGAACAAGAGGATAAGCCTCTGCTCACCACTTGTGTACATTAACCAAACTTATGTTTACAAATATCCATTTGGATGAATGGGGATTTACGTTCTCCGATTTATTACGACTGTGACTGCAAACCCATGAATGCGAGGGACTCTAAATTCTCCCGTCTCGCCGCAATGAATCACAAGCT
The DNA here is from genome assembly GCA_020271785.1 of Procambarus virginalis. Taxonomy (NCBI): domain Eukaryota; kingdom Metazoa; phylum Arthropoda; class Malacostraca; order Decapoda; family Cambaridae; genus Procambarus; species Procambarus virginalis. The sequence continues at coordinate 15,965 of WNGS01164812.1, read as the reverse complement.
CGCCATTGCTGGGAACCAAGTTCATTCAGGAAAACTAAATTTAATTGTTTCGCTAGGAGCCAAATTGTACTACACTCTTTTGTATTATTATGCAGTGTGTGTGTGCCTGGTTATAATCGTTCTGAAGCTATATTTAGTATTTATAGAGTGCAGTGAAAGACGAGGTAATTTTACACTTGAAAAATATATTTTGAAAGAAAGCGAAATATGTGTCATATTGCGAAGATATATATTTTAGAAAAGACAAAACGGAGTTCTGTGGTTAATGTTTTCATTACGTTATGTGATAGAGGTAAATAGATTTATAGAAAGTGATACATTACCTCATCCTCCACATATATAATACATAAATACATACACACGAGCCATCAGTAAAGATAATACAGTACATTTTCCCGAGATGAAACTATACGTTGTTAATGTCACTAATTAATATCAAATAATATTTACCTCTGGCCTGTAATCAGAGTTATATAACTGGATAACTAAAACAAGTTAGTATTAAAAACAAGTCATTAACTATAAATTCAGAAGTAAACGAAGCGTTTGGAACACTGGAAACATCACCAATAATTATCGTTTAAGAAGCTCGTGGTCATGTCGTGGCCTAGTTGTTTAAGGCGCTTGCTTGCGAGTAACCCGGATCATACGTTCGAATCCCCAACCCGGCTCCTACTCATTTCTCACTTTATATGAGTATAGCGACACAGAGAGAGGACAGGCCAGGAGTGTAGCGACACAGAGAGAGGACAGGCCAGGAGTGTAGCGACACAGAGGACAGGCCAGGAGTGTAGCGACACAGGACAGGCCAGGAGTGTAGCGACACAGAGAGAGGACAGGTCAGGAGTGTAGCGACACAGAGAGAGGACAGGCCAGGAGTGTAGCGACACAGAGAGAGGACAGGTCAGGAGTGTAGCGACACAGAGGACAGGCCAGGAGTGTAGCGACACAGAGGACAGGCCAGGAGTGTAGCGACACAGAGGACAGGCCAGGAGTGTAGCGACACAGAGGACAGGCCAGGAGTGTAGCGACACAGAGAGAGGACAGGCCAGGAGTGTAGCGACACAGAGAGAGGACAGGCCAGGAGTGTAGCGACACAGAGAGAGGACAGGCCAGGAGTGTAGCGACACAGAGAGAGGACAGGCCAGAGTGTAGCGACACAGAGAGGACAGGCCAGGAGTGTAGCGACACAGAGAGGACAGGCCAGGAGTGTAGCGACACAGAGACAGGCCAGGAGTGTAGCGACACAGAGAGGACAGGCCAGGAGTGTAGCGACACAGAGGACAGGCCAGGAGTGTAGCGACACAGAGGACAGGCCAGGAGTGTAGCGACACAGAGAGAGGACAGGCCAGGAGTGTAGCGACACAGAGGACAGGCCAGGAGTGTAGCGACACAGAGAGAGGACAGGCCAGGAGTGTAGCGACACAGAGAGAGGACAGGCCAGGAGTGTAGCGACACAGAGAGAGGACAGGCCAGGAGTGTAGCGACACACAGAGGACAGGCCAGGAGTGTAGCGACACAGAGGACAGGCCAGGAGTGTAGCGACACAGAGAGAGGACAGGCCAGGAGTGTAGCGACACAGAGAGAGGACAGGCCAGGAGTGTAGCGACACAGAGAGAGGACAGGCCAGGGGTGTAGCGACACAGAGAGAGGACAGGCCAGGAGTGTAGCGACACAGAGAGAGGACAGGCCAGGAGTGTAGCGACACAGAGGACAGGCTAGGAGTGTAGCGACACAGAGAGAGGACAGGCCAGGAGTGTAGCGACACACAGAGGACAGGCCAGGAGTGTAGCGACACAGAGGACAGGCCAGGAGTGTAGCGACACAGAGAGAGGACAGGCCAGGAGTGTAGCGACACAGAGGACAGGCCAGGAGTGTAGGGACACAGAGAGAGGACAGGCCAGGAGTGTAGCGACACAGAGAGAGGACAGGCCAGGAGTGTAGCGACACAGAGGACAGGCTAGGAGTGTAGCGACACAGAGGACAGGCCAGGAGTGTAGCGACACAGAGGACAGGCCAGGAGTGTAGGGACACAGAGAGAGGACAGGCCAGGGGTGTAGCGACACAGAGGACAGGCCGGGAGCGTTAATAAGGTGGCGGTGAACCGTTTGCTCCAGGCTCTCCACATGCATTATGCCTCCCCGTGGCGGGTGGAAGGAACCTTTGTCTTTGATGAGGCGGCTCCTCTCATGTACGACTGACACACCTCGTGGCATTCCTCTCGCTTTTCCGGCATCGTCAGGACCCGACGACCTCGCTACACCAGCGGCGTCAAAGCCAGGGAGGGTCGCTGGAAGGCCCTTTGAAGACGTCGACGGTGTTCGCTAGAGCGAGAACCAACTGTAGCGTGATGATCCAGTGGCAAAATCTGCAGCCGACGTCGCTGAAGAAGTACCAGAGCAGCGCTGGACGTGCTTTAAAGTTCTCTGGATGTTCCAGCTCCCAACTGCCAACTGCATCTCCTGGGTAGCGAGGTTCTCGCCTGTGTGGAGCTCGAAAGGTAAGGGTCTATCAAGTGAAAGCCGTAAGCTAGTATAACCGTGTTTCACTTGGAGGGGATATGAGACAGACTAAGAGTGGGGAAGTTAATCTTAAAATGAAAGCCTTAAGCTGTTATAAATATATAACACTTGGAAGGGACACGAGGACGACCTGAAGAACCGGAAGTCATTGATATGAACACAGAGTTTACTGTAGTTCTGGACTATTTACGATTAGGTGAGCAGAGTCATCAGGAGTAATTAAGCATGTAAGAATGTCTAAGACGGGAGCTTCAAGTGCAAGACAAGTGCGGTGACCACTGCGCAACGTTCAGTGTTCACTAAAAGTTATCGCTTCAAGAAGTCAAAGTAACAACAGACTAACAAGATCCAAATAGTAACAGCCAACAAGAATTACCAGACTGCAAAAATGTCACCGTCTACACAAACTGGCAACCTACACAAACTCACAACCTACACAAACTCTCAACCTACACAAATTTTCAACCTAAACAAACTCACAACCAACACAAACACACAAACTCACAACCTACACAAACTCACAACCTACACAAACTCACAACCTACACAAACTCACAACCTACACAAACTCACAACCTACACAAACTCACAACCTACACATTGGAAAAAATCTCATGTCTCCTGGCAGCAATTTGCAATATCTGGTGATGATTCGTAAATTTTAAAATCTGAATTCATGTGAATTTGCATTAAAATTCCAAGGTGGAACTCCTCCTGCACAATAACAATACTCTCCTTTACTGCCTTAAACTTGAGGAGGAAAAATAAGCCCTTCATCGCTCGCAGGAATTTTCTAAACTCTTCCGTCCACCTCATTTTGCATGCAACTTTTTTCTTTATCTTTAGAAACTAAAAATATTTACTTCATCGCGATACTGTTTTGTTCCCAGACTCATGACCTAAAAAAACGTCAGCCTGACGTTATAATAAGCAAACAATGCACCACGAACAATTAAAATATATTTTATATATATATATATATATATATATATATATATATATATATATATATATATATATATGTCGTACCTAGTAGCCAGAACGCACTTCTCAGCCTACTATGCAAGGTCCGATTTGCCTAATAAACCAAGTTTTCATGAATTAATATATTTTCTCAATTTTTTTCTTATGAAATGATAAAGCTACCCATTTCATTATGTATGAGGTCAATTTTTTTTTATTGGAGTTAAAATTACCGTTGATATATGACCGAACGTAACCTACCCTACCTAACCTAACCTAACCTATATTTATAGGTTAGGTTTGGGTAGGTAGCCAAAAAAGTTAGGTTAGTTTAGGTTAGGTAGGTTAGGTAGTAGAAAAACAATTCATGAAAACTTGGCTTATTAGGCAAATCGGGCCTTGCGTAGTAGGCTGAGAAGTGCGTTTTGGCTACTAGGTACGACATATATATATATATATATAATATATATATATATATATATATATATATATATATATATATATATATATATATATATATATATTTGGGATCGAACGCCGTTCTTGCAAGCACAAAAGTCGTCGTGGGGTCAACAGTCTATGTGGATGAACGCAATTTCATTACTAAAAAATTAACTTCGTCAAAAATTTAACATGATAATGTTATCCTCAAATAGGCTTTGTCTTCAATGAAATTAAAACAAATCATAGATATATAACAGACTGTTTGAACCCAAATATGAATAAGATGTTTCATTATATTTTTGCGAGAGTTGACAACGAGATTCGAGCACGCTCCAGTGAAGATCAAATGCCAGATAATATGTGAAGATTCAGCCAAGACAGAGGCTCCCATGTGAGCACCAGTGCCAAGACAGGAGGCTCCCATGTGAGCACCAGTGCCAAGACAGGAGGCTCCATGTGAGCACCAGTGCCAAGACAGGAGGCTCCCATGTGAGCACCAGTGCCAAGACAGGAGGCTCCCATGTGAGCACCAGTGCCAAGACAGGAGGCTCCCATTTGAGCACCAGTGCCAAGACAGGAGGCTCCCATGTGAGCACCAGTGCCAAGACAGGAGGCTCCCATGTGAGCACCAGTGCCAAGACAGGAGTGCCGCGACTAATCATGCATATGGATAACCTATAAAAATGCTTTTGTGCTCCCGGGAAGCCAAATATGTCGACGACATCGGAAGGCAGTAAAATGGTGATGGCACCAATAAAAATTCCTCCAGAAAAACTGGGACTCGACGAATTTGCATTTCATCTCAAATGCGGGAGGGAAGAAATTAAGTCTTATACTCCAGGTGAATGGAGACGGTGTGGGTGGGGGCGTGTGTGGGTTCTGGGTGTTGGGGGTGTATGTTTGGTGTGTGTGTATGTGTGTGTGAGGTGTATGTGGGGTGTGTGTGTGCTCACTTATTTGTACTCGCCTATTTGTGTCTGCAGAATTGAACATTGACTCTTGGATCCCGCCTTGTCGAGCCATCGGTTGTTTACAGTAATGACTCCTGTCCTATTTCCCTATAATACCTAGTTTTATAATTATGAATAGAATTTGCTTCCACCACCTGCTCCTTAAATGCGTTCTATTTTTCCACTACTCTCACGCTAAAAGAAAACTTCCTAACATCTCTGTGGCTCATCTGAGTTTCCAGCTTCCACCCATGTCCCCCTCGTTCTGTTACTATTCCATGTGAATATTTCGTTTATGCCCACTCTGTCAATCCCTCTGATTATCTTATACGTTCCTAGCATATCCTCCCTCTCCCTTCTTTTTTCTAGTGTCGTAAGGCTCAGTTCCTTCAGGCGCTCTTCATACCCCATCCATCGTAACGCTGGGACGAGTTTCGTTGCAAACTTCTGAACCTCTTTCCAGTTTCCTTATATGTTTCTTCAGGTGTGGACTCCATGATGAGGCGGTATATTCTAAGACTGGCCTCACGTAGGCAGTATAAAGAGCCTAAATGCCTCCTTAATTAGGTTTCTGAATGATGTTCTAACTTTCGCCAGTGTAGAGTACGCTGCTGTCGTTATCCTATTTATTTATCAGGAGATAGATTAGGTGTTACGTCCACACCCAGGTCTCTTTCTCGTGTCGTCACAGGTAGGCAGTTCCCCTTCATTGTGTACTGTCCCTTTGGCTTCCTATCACCTAGTCCCACTTCCATAACTTTACATTCGCTCGTGTTGAGCTCGTGTGTGTGTGTTGGGGTGTGTGTGTGGGGGGGGGTTGTGTGGGGGGGTTGTGTGGGTGTGTGTGTGGAAGTGTGTGTGGGGGGGTTTGTGTGGGGGGTTTGTGTGGGGGTTTGTGTGGGAGTGTGTGTGGAAGTGTGTGGGAGTGTGTGTGGAAGTGTGTGGGAGTGTGGGGGGGGGGTTGTGTGTGGGGTGTGTGTGTGGGGGGGTGGGTGGGTTTGTGTGGGGGAGGGGGTGTGTGGGTGTTAGTGTGGGGGTGTGTGCTTTCACTTGTATGTCCCTCTAGGTAACCGTTATAATTAACAGCATTTTGCTAAAAGAGCGCCGCGCTCAGGAGTCCTCTTGACTATCCGCGAGCTCTAGGAAGCATCAGAGCCTCGCTGAATATCCTTACCGTCTTAAGACGCTCCACCTAACTGCCACTATCCAAAAGAATTTCTCCATACTAAGTGATGTAGAAGCAATTAGAGGCAGCTTTCATCTCCCACTCAAGGGGAGAGTAAGTTCATTATAATCACCTACTACCCAAGTTGTTCACAAGGACGGACTTTAAAAGCATTTATTATATACTAGCTGTACCCAGCCATGCGTTCCTGTGGCTCAGCAACGCATGCGCGTTGCTGAGCAACCCTCCCGCTCGTTCCCCCATCCTCCCCACCATCCCTCACTCCCGTCCCCTCGTCCTTCCCACTATCTCTCACTCCCTTGTTTGATGCGTTCCCAAACGCTCTGATGTTCCCATCAGAAAAACATCAAATCAAATGAGGAACATCAAATGATGATCTTTTCAGTGATGGGAACATCAGAACTTAAATAAAAACTAAATGAAAAAATATATATATAACAAACTAGACTCACGAAATGATCGGTATGGTAAACAACACCTCAGTTCCAACGCAATGTCACTAAATAAATCAAAATGAAAATAAATCAAACTCTATGAAAATTCTATTTATCAATGCAATTGGAAACAATGAAACGGAATCTTACTCCATCTAGTCATAACATTAGATAATTATTGAATTCTTTATGCATGTTCGAGTGAGATCTGGAAGTAATGGTTATCTGGCTCCTAGTCACAGACCTACACGATGGTCGCTATCTGGCTCGAAACCATTCAATGGAGGACAAATACAATTCCTAAAGTTAAGAATATTCTTAATAAGAATACATTAAGAACCCAAAATCGAGCTCTCAGAAAAAGCGTAGAGTTCTATAAATATATTACAAAAATATAATAAGGGATAAAGGACTTTAAAATGGGGTTATGAGAAGCGCTCACTAATATCACCAGAACATAATGAATGATAAAAATTAAATGAGGATATGCAATGGGATCGTACTCGCGCCCGTCGATCTCCTAAGAAATATGCGGTATAGACTGCACCATCAGGAGCTCAAGAGTAGGTCAGCCAATCAGAAGTCACCGGCTCAGTACTGCCAGACCTACTGGGAGTGTGGAAATTAATCGAATCAACTTTGATCTCTTACCAATGAAAACAAATATAAAGTTAGGAGGAATTTCGGGAAAACTTGATGAAGTTGCCATGGAAAGAGAACTTTTTTCGTAATCTTCATGCACAGTTTGGAGAGGAAGACGCCAGGATAGACATGTGTGGGAAATAGACTTGCCTGGCATAGGCCAGTAGGTCTATTGTGATGTTTCTATACTTCCAGCCTCCCCCCCACCACCACCACCATACTTTCAGCCTCCCCCCCACCCACCACTATACTCTCAGCCTCTCCCCCCCACAAACACAATGTCAGCCTCCCCTCCCCACAACACAATACTCTCAGTATTGTGTTGTGGGGTATTGTATTGTGTGTGAATAAGTTACAATACTGTGACTTATTCACCGGGAAAGAGGGACCAATATACAAGTTCTCTAGCGCGATGTCCACACACACGCACGCACACACACGAACGAACACACACACACACACACACACACACACACACACACACACACACACACACACACACACACACACACACACACACACACACACACGCGCGCGCGCGCGCGCGTACGCACGCACACACACACACACACACACTAAAACATCAAACAACATATTTTTGCAAGCATCCTCTTCTCGGCACACTTTCCAATTCCAGAGAAATGTGATTAAATCTCACAGTTTAGACCATTTCAACTTTTTTGTTTTGTGCTTCGCCAAGAAAACAACCAGTAACACATGCATTCTCGTTAAGCATTTCGACCCCCCCTTAAAAAAATATCCTCTCAGCAAGGGTAACGCAATTTAGAATTTTTCACGTTAGTGCTATTAAAAAGATGAGCAACATTTCACACCTGTGCTCTTTCTCAGCAACGGGGCACTCCCACCGAGGGAAAATTTTATGCTAAAGATTTTTTTTTTTGTAATTGAAAATGTTGAGAAGGTTTCCGGCAGATCCTGAGACGGCTGAGAAGTGCTTGCTTAAGCCCATTACAGTCGTCTGACTCGTCTGCGGCCGCATCGTCTGCTGTGCTTCTGCACATATAACCATGTAACCCTCTCAGCCCTGCACGTGGCTTTCTTGGAGTGCTGCACATAACACCGAGTGCCACACACGTAACACAAAGTGCCACACACGTAACACCCAGTGCCACACACGTAACACCCAGTGCCACACACGTAACACCCAGTGCCACACACGTAACACCCAGTGCCACATACGTAACGCCCAGTGCCACACACGTAACACCCAGTGCCACACACACGTAACACCCAGTGCCACACACGTAACACACAGTGCCACACAGCATCGCTAGTGTAACTATACTGGCTGTGGAAAACCTTTTGTATTTTTTTTAGTGTGAAGAGTTTTAAATTATATTGGAGAGCATAGTTCCATGACCAGTGAGGGAATGTAAAGTTGGAGGGGCGGGGCTTTGTTGAGGCGGGTCTCGGGAGCTAACGTCCGGGACGAGGTAAGGATGGAGGGGCGGGGCTATGTTGAGGCTGGTCTACTTTACTGTTCTGGTACTTTCTTCGTCACCTACTCCAGACCTCTGTATAACCTCCTACTCAGTCCTCTACGCAAACTGACCGGCCAGTTCCCTTCTGATTCGTTAGGCAGCTTGACAACGCTTGCTGGACGTATTTCACCCGCAAGTGCCTCGCCACACACGCAGTACACAGGAGGAATCTTCCCCAGAAAACATTCACTTAGAGCCCCTTTAACCCTACAACTACTACTCCTGTAACGCAATGCTTGACGCCACACCTTTCCCCGGATAAACCCAGCTTACACTAACACTAGTGACCAGAGACATCGCATCTCTTTTTATGTCACCTAGACGGTCCTCGTCGACGTCACAGCACCTTTGTTTATGAAGTGACTGTGATCAGACTTCTAAGTTGTGATCAGTTTCCTCAACTCATAATACGGCAGCCTTGGAAACAAAAGGAAATAGTTACATACCTTAAGTATTGGCGGAGTCCTGTCACACGATGAGCTATTGACATCTTACTTGAAAAAGCATGAAAACTGATTATTATATTTTTGTACATGGTTTAATAAATAAAAATTAACATATACCATGTGAATAACCATACTTTAATCAATATATAAGCAGCACAGGTGAAGGTGACGCTTGAGCATGGAGATGTTCCTTACCTTGACGTGAAGGACGAGGGGGCTGGAGTACATGGTCTAGCGAGGCGAGGCTGGTGCAAGTGGTGGACAACACACCTAGCGACAAGCTCACATACACAATCTTACTAACACGACGTAATATATCAGCACCAGACGAGAAACACTGCATTAATAATTAGAGGCACCGAGACGTATATTCCAATATTTAAATATTCGTAAATTTCCAAGAGCAGTTAAGGTTTGTCTTCGTCAATATTTGCTGTAAAATACTAAACTATCACACGTCAACACCTCGCAAAGTTTAGCAATAGCGGCGTTTTCTGCCCCGTTTTCTCACACATTACTCAATGAAAACTGCAGTACACTTTTAGGACATTGTCAAACAACAGTCGAATAATTAAGGTTCCCGCATTCCTTAATACTTTATAAATCTACTGGTCACGCTCAGGCCTTAACATTACAAGATACAGTCTCAGTAAATCACCTTAAGTAAACACTTGTTTCTGTTATCCATCAGAAGCGGTGAAAATCTTCAGATCAACTTTTCGTATTTTCGTCACACACTCAGCACAGCGCAGCACTCACTAACCATTATGACTCAAGGCTCTCACAACCTGGCCTCAGGCTATAAAGGTTGGAACGGCGGACCTCCACAAGACCCATATATTAATTTTAACGTATCGTGTACTCAAAATCACTGTTTTCTCAAATATAGATTAATATTGTAATGTATTAGATCTTGTATAGCTAAGTCTAGTATAGATTAGGTTATGGCGTTTGGGTTCTACTGGAAATTATTGGTTGAAACATTTACAGGTGCGATTCGAACAGCGAATGTCAGCAATGCAATGTTAAAAAATGTTCGAACGTCATCTGTCGTGTGTAAAGTGCTTTACGTTCGTAAAAAGGGATTTTTACGGCTAGAACAATAAGGACTTGGACTTTGTGCATGAGGACTGACCCTGAATTGAACCGGGGAAGTAAAGGGTTCAGGTCTTCCATTCGAGATTCGAATGAACACGCTCATGAACCCACTGGAAGGAAGGAGGTGTTTCATCACAGTTTCACCTCAAAACATCGGTCAAATGCATAACCCGCGTCGTTTTTCCAAGCGGACATTCCCTAAATATTTCACCCGCGTAATTTTAACGCAAATGACTCAGTCCGGCCTCATAACCACGTCCTCAAAAGCCCGTCCTTCGAAGCCTCGACACACTGCTCATCCAAGCTTCCACCGGCCCCAAAAACACATCCGTTAACTTTAATGTACAATGAAACCAGAAACGAGGTTTTCGCGAACAGAAATGAACATTTATGTATATTAAATTATTTAGCATAATTAGGCCTATGATAGGCTAGGTTAGATGTTTTGGTTCTACAGATAATTTCATCTATTTGTGATACGTAGGCGGAACATTTAGCAATCCATTCTAAAGTAATGACCTATCGAGCTGTGACCGTCAGCAACACGTATTCAGCATGTTTAACGCGAAGTGTATTGAAAATCTGCAGTTTCTCAAAAATAAAATAATATTATATAATCATGTGTAAAGTGCTTTGCATTCATAAACGGGTTGGTTTTGGACGCTGTATTAACGAGCTTTCAATCCTTGATTAGGAGGACGAAATGTTTAGCGCTATGAACAAAGGAACTGAACGAAACATTTGGGCAATGATTTTACAAATCATCATAAAAGAAGGTCATCGGGTTCACAACGTATAAGCTATATACTCACTGTTTTTATTTTTTCTAAATCTACGTAAGTCAGTACATGACTTACAGCTTGTGTTGAAGCATGGGTTGTGTTTCCAAGCTGAGTTGTGATGAAGCACCTGACTCATGAGCGGGTTCATTCCAAACTCAACAGAAAGATTTTCTTCACCGTCAACCCGTCCTCACACTATGCTGGGTAAAGCAGCGGCCGTCTTTCACAGACGCATTCATCAATTTTAACATACTGTGTATTAAAAAGTGGTTTGTTCTTATATATAAATTAATAGAACTTAATAAACTTAATGAAAAACTTAATGAACTTAACTGAATAAAAAATGAATATCCCTGCTAATATAAATAAGGTCTCCGTGGCGAAGTGGCAGGACGCTCGCCTGCCATTTCGAGAGCGCTTTGTCCTGGGTTCGTATCCTGGCCAGGGAGGATTTACTGGGAGCAAATCTTTAACTGTTGCCTCTGTTTAACTCAACAGTAAAATGGGTACTTGGTTGCAAAAATGATTCTTCGCGGGGGTCGTATTCTAGGGAACTTAGAATTAAGGACTTGCCCAAAACGCTACACGTACTAGTGGCTGTACAAGAGTGTAAGAACTCTTGTACAGAGTTCCGGCTCTTGTATATATAAATAAATAAATAATATTATTATACATAATAATTATATATATATATATATAGTTAGGCATAGGTTAGGTGTTTTGATTCCATTGGCGATTATTTGGATTTGAAATACGTGGGTGAAGCATTTACAGGGTTATGGTTCGAACAAAAGTTCCGGGTGTTCGGACGTCATCAGTTGTGAGTCGTGTGTAAACCGTGTTTCATTCATAAACAGGGGGTTTGGCGGGTGTATGGAATGAACTTTGAGTCTTTATTTGGAGGACGGGCCAACCCGTCCTCGACTCAAGTCCATTACATTCAGCGGTCAACCCCACAGACGCATTCATAAATTTTAACATGCTGTTCATTCAAAACGGGAATTTTCTCAAGTATAAATTAATATTATAATATATTAGCATATTGTGTATAAATAGGCATAGGTTAGGTTAGGTCAGGTGTTTAGGTTCTGCTGGCCATTATTTGTATTTATAGTACGTGGGTGAAGCATTTACAGCGTTGTGATTCGAACAAAATTCGTCAGTGAAGCACTTGTTCCGGAAGTGTTCGAACGTCAGCAGTTGTGAGTCGTGTGTAAACCGCTTTTCATTCATAAACAGGGGGTTTGGCGGGTGCATGGAATCACTTTTGGATCTTTGTTTGGAGGACGGGCTGCAACCCGTCCTCGACTCAAGTCCATTACATTCAGCGGTCGACCCCACAGACGCATTCATAAATTTTAACATGCTGTTCATTCAAAACGGGAATTTTCTCAAGTATAAATTAATATTATAATATATTAGCATATTGTGTATAAATAGGCATAGGTTAGGTTAGGTCAGGTGTTTAGGTTCTGCTGGCCATTATTTGTATTTATAGTACGTGGGTGAAGCATTTACAGCGTTGTGATTCGAACAAAATTCGTCAGTGAAGCACTTGTTCCGGAAGTGTTCGAACGTCAGCAGTTGTGAGTCGTGTGTAAACCGCTTTTCATTCATAAACAGGGGGTTTGGCGGGTGCATGGAATCACTTTTGGATCTTTGTTTGGAGGACGGGCTGGACGGGCTGACTGACGCCCGAACACTTCCGGAACAAGTGCTTCGTTCACGTCCTGTGTTCGAACCACAATTCTCTAAAGGCTTCACCCACGTACTTCAAATACAAATAAACGTCTACAGAACCTTAACACCTTACCTAACCTAACCTACGCCTAACTACACATATAATTATTATGTATAATATTATTAATTTATATATGAGAACAAACCAATTTTTAATACACAGTATTTTAAAATTGATGATTTCGTCTGTGGAGGACGGCCGCTGCTTTAAACAGCCTAGTGTGAGGATGGCGAAGGGCGAACTGTAGTGAGTGTGACGGACAAATGAAACGGCTTCGTGATGAATTGAAACACTACTGCTGGAAAATGGAAAGTGATCTTGATATTCAGAATAAGAGTTAAAGTGACTGGATATTGTAATGTTGACAATCTGTTAACGTGTTGTGACTAGTATCTTGGGGTGAAGTTAATTTCTGTTTATGTAGTGATGCGGGTTTCATAAATTCGTTCTTTCCTTACTAAACTCCGTGAAGTACAGTGTGTGTGCGTCGGTGAGGAATAAAGCAGACATCAGGACAGAAAACGCCGCTGCTGCTAAACTTGGCGAGGTGTTGACGCGGGATAGTTTAGTGGTTTACAGCAAATAAAGACGAAAACAGACCTTAACTGCTGTTCCAAATTACATACGTCTCGGTGCCTCTAATTATTAGCGCAGTGTTTCGCGTCTGGTGCTTAAATATTACGTCGTGTTGGTAAGATTGTGTATGTGAGCTTGTCACTAGCTGTGTTGTGTCAACCACTTGTACCAGCCTCGCCTCGCTACACCAGGTACTCCAGCCTCCTCGTCCTTCAGGCCAAGGTAAGGAACACCTCCATGCTCAAGCGTCATCTTCACGTGTGCTGTTTATATATATATATATATTGATTAAAATATGATTATTCATGTGATATTTGATAATGTTAATTTATTGAACCGTGGCAAAATGAATATAAATAATCAGTTTTCATGCTTTTTCAGGTAAGATGTCAATAGCTCATCGTGTGACAGGAATCCACCAATTGTTAAGGTACGTAACTATTTCCTTTTGTTTCCATGGCTGCCGTATTATGAGTTGTGGAAACTAATCACAACTTACAAGTCTGATCACAAAGTCACTTCAAAATTAAAGGTGCTGTGACGTCGACGAGACCGTCTAGGTGACATCAGCAGAGATACGATGTCTCTGGTCACCAGTGTTAGTGTAAGCTGGGTTTATCCGGGGAAAGTGTGGCGTCAAGCATTGCGTTACAGGAGTCGTAGTTATAGGGTTAAAGGGGCTCTTAGTGAATTATTTCTGGGGAAGATTCCTCCTATGTACTGGGTGTGTGGCGAGGCACTTGCGGGTGAAATACGTCCAGCAAGCGTTGTCAAACTGCCTTGCCAATCAGAAGGGAACTGGCCGGTCAGTTTGCGTAGAGGACTGAGTAGGAGGTCGTTGTTGACAGGTCTGGTGAAGGTGGTGAAGAGAGTACTGAAGAAAATTAAAGTACATAAATCTCTGTTGACCGACCACCTGTTATAATTTGTTTGGTCTGTTAGGCATCTGAATGGGTGGCAATCAAGTTACTTTGTTATAAGCTTATAAGTATAAACAGATGTAAACTTGTTCCCAGAGACACGTAATGTAGCACAATGGAAAAATTCACGAAATTATGGTCAATCAGTTATGGTGATTGACGTAGGACTCGTCCTAAATATTGGAGAGTAGTGAGGGTGTTGAGGAGAGCAGAAGTTACTGCTGCTGGTGGAGCGTGTAGTGACAGGTCAGGGTGTTGAGGAGAGCAGAGGTGACTGGTGCTGCTAGTGAGTGTGGTGATAGGTGAGGGTGTCGGGCGACATGTATAAGTCAGTGAACGATGGAGAACCTGGCGATAAAGACTGATAAAGACTGAGCCTCGCTTCAGGGTTGGGTAAGGACTGTCAAACAGCGGGACCCGCAAGTGAGTGGGTAAGATTATAGTTAAAACACGATGGAAAATGGGACGAAAATGTAAGGCTTCAGAGAGGATGGTGAGAAAGATGAGCAGCCTCCGGGTGGAAAGATCAGTTAAATTCGACGTTTTTATGTTAGTACACGAGAGGGAAGATAAATTCTTAGAGATGCAGCATAAGAAGAGGAATATAAGAGGAATCTAAGATTTAGGATGATAGATCGCAACATATTCACCTCACTCAAATGCGAGTATATAAGACAAGCTGTTTAGTGTTAGCATAAGTAAAACTCTGTTTAGTGTTTTCAGGTTACAGTTGTGTGTGTGTGTAAACTAAAGTCTTTAAAAGTAATAAGTTATTACGAAACGCGTTCAAGCGTCGCGTCAGACTGGAAATAAAAATCAATTTTGGAGGATTGATTTTTCAATTACCATCGATAGTAAAAAGAAACATAAGAAATATTGAGAAAATTCGTGTTAGAATTATTAATCTTACTTTTTCGGTCATATTTAACAACATATATATATATATGTATATATATATATATATATATATATATATATATATATATATATATATATATATATATATATATATATATATATATATAAGCACATACTTGCATGAACCACAAGAGAAGATTAACAATCTTTAGACAACACCCACCAGTGGGACTCGAACCCAGAAAGCATAACTATCTTCCAATAGCTGCCATAACTAGTATGCCTTAACCCACTACACCAAGTCAGACCCTTAAAAGAGATAGAGACTTCGAAGTATTTACCTCAAATATCTCCACCTCCCAAGGGCGCCAGGTTAGTGAGGGGTTACTCAAGCATTTTTCATCAAGCCACTGTCAATGTGGGAGAACTCGTGTCTATGCTATAAGCACATACTTGCATGAACCACAAGAGAAGATTAACAATCTTTAGACAACACCCACCAGTGGGACTCGAACCCAGAAAGCACAACTATCTTCCAATAGCTGCCATAACTAGTATGCCTTAGCCCACTACACCAAGTCAGACCCTTAAAAGAGATAGAGACTTCGAAGTATTTACCTCAAATATCTCCACCTCCCAAGGGCGCCAGGTTAGTGAGGGGTTACTCAAGCATTTTTCATCAAGCCACTGTCAATGTGGGAGAACTCGTGTCTATGCTATAAGCACATACTTGCATGAACCACAAGAGAAGATTAACAATCTTTAGACAACACCCACCAGTGGGACTCGAACCCAGAATGCACAACTATCTTCCAATAGCTGCCATAACTAGTATGTTATGTTATGGCAGCCATAACTAGTATGTTATATATATATATATATATATATATATATATATATA
>WNGS01164806.1:2387-16099 GCA_020271785.1 Procambarus virginalis | reverse complement strand
ACGTCAGCTGGAACACAGTAAACTACCAACGTCAGCTGGAACACAGTAAACTACCAACGTCAGCTGGAACACAGTAAACTACCAATGTCAGCTGGAATACAGTAAACTACCAACGTCAGCTGGAATACAGTAAACTGCCAACGTCAGCTGGAATACGGTAAACTACCAACGTCAGCTGGAACACAGTAAACTACTAATGTCAGCTGGAACACAGTAAACTACCAACGTCAGCTGGAACACAGTAAACTACCAACGTCAGCTGGAACACAGTAAACTACCAACGTCAGCTGGAACACAGTAAACTTTCAATGTCAGCTGGAACACAGTAAACTGCCAACGTCAGCTGGAACACAGTAAACTTCCAACGTCAGCTGGAACACAGTAAACTGTCAACGTCAGCTGAAACACAGTAAACTACCAACGTCAGCTGGAACACAGTAAACTACCAACGTCAGCTGGAACACAGTAAACTACCAACGTCAGCTGGAACACAGTAAACTGCCAACGTCAGCTGGAATACAGTAAACTACCAACGTCAGCTGGAACACAGTAAACTACCAACGTCAGCTGGAACACAGTAAACTACCAACGTCAGCTGGAACACAGTAAACTACCAACGTCAGCTGGAACACAGTAAACTACCAACGTCAGCTGGAACACAGTAAACTACCAACGTCAGCTGGAACACAGTAAACTGCCAACGTCAGCTGGAACACAGTAAACTACCAACGTCAGCTGGAACACAGTAAACTGCCAACGTCAGCTGGAACACAGTAAACTTCCATCGTCAGCTGGAACACAGTAAACTGTCAACGTCAGCTGAAACACAGTAAACTACCAACGTCAGCTGGAACACAGTAAACTACCAACGTCAGCTGGAACACAGTAAACTACCAACGTCAGCTGGAACACAGTAAACTACCAACGTCAGCTGGAACACAGTAAACTACCAACGTCAGCTGGAACACAGTAAACTACCAACGTCAGCTGGAACACAGTAAACTACCAACGTCAGCTGGAACACAGTAAACTACCAACGTCAGCTGGAACACAGTAAACTACCAACGTCAGCTGGAACACAGTAAACTACCAACGTCAGCTGGAACACAGTAAACTACCAACGTCAGCTGGAACACAGTAAACTACCAACGTCAGCTGGAACACAGTAAACTACCAACGTCAGCTGGAACACAGTAAACTACCAACGTCAGCTGGAACACAGTAAACTACCAACGTCAGCTGTACCAACGTCAGCTGGAACACAGTAAACTACCAACGTCAGCTGAAACACAGTAAACTACCAACGTCAGCTGGAACACAGTAAACTACCAACGTCAGCTGGAACACAGTAAACTACCAACGTCAGCTGGAACACAGTAAACTGCCAACGTCAGCTGGAACACAGTAAACTTCCAACGTCAGCTGGAACACAGTAAACTGCCAACGTCAGCTGGAACACAGTAAACTGTCAACGTCAGCTAAAACACAGTAAACTGCCAACGTCAGCTGGAACACAGTAAACTACCAACGTCAGCTGGAACACAGTAAACTGCCAACGTCAGCTGGAACACAGTAAACTACCAACGTCAGCTGGAACACAGTAAACTACCAACGTCAGCTGGAACACAGTAAACTACCAACGTCAGCTGGAACACAGTAAACTACCAACGTCAGCTGGAACACAGTAAACTACCAACGTCAGCTGGAACACAGTAAACTACCAACGTCAGCTGGAACACAGTAAACTACCAACGTCAGCTGGAACACAGTAAACTACCAACGTCAGCTGGAACACAGTAAACTACCAACGTCAGCTGGAACACAGTAAACTACCAACGTCAGCTGGAACACAGTAAACTACCAACGTCAGCTGGAACACAGTAAACTACCAACGTCAGCTGGAACACAGTAAACTACCAACGTCAGCTGGAACACAGTAAACTACCAACGTCAGCTGGAACACAGTAAACTACCAACGTCAGCTGGAACACAGTAAACTACCAACGTCAGCTGGAACACAGTAAACTACCAACGTCAGCTGGAACACAGTAAACTACCAACGTCAGCTGGAACACAGTAAACTACCAACGTCAGCTGGAACACAGTAAACTACCAACGTCAGCTGGAACACAGTAAACTACCAACGTCAGCTGGAACACAGTAAACTACCAACGTCAGCTGGAACACAGTAAACTACCAACGTCAGCTGGAACACAGTAAACTACCAACGTCAGCTGGAACACAGTAAACTACCAACGTCAGCTGGAACACAGTAAACTACCAACGTCAGCTGGAACACAGTAAACTACCAACGTCAGCTGGAACACAGTAAACTACCAACGTCAGCTGGAACACAGTAAACTACCAACGTCAGCTGGAACACAGTAAACTACCAACGTCAGCTGGAACACAGTAAACTACCAACGTCAGCTGGAACACAGTAAACTACCAACGTCAGCTGGAACACAGTAAACTACCAACGTCAGCTGGAACACAGTAAACTACCAACGTCAGCTGGAACACAGTAAACTGTCAACGTCAGCTGGAACACAGTAAACTACCAACGTCAGCTGGAACACAGTAAACTACCAACGTCAGCTGGAACACAGTAAACTGTCAACGTCAGCTGGAACACAGTAAACTGTCAACGTCAGCTGGAACACAGTAAACTACCAACGTCAGCTGAACACAGTAAACTGCCAACGTCAGCTGGAACACAGTAAACTACCAACGTCAGCTGGAACACAGTAAACTACCAACGTCAGCTGGAACACAGTAAACTACCAACGTCAGCTGGAACACAGTAAACTGCCAACGTCAGCTGAACACAGTAAACTACCAACGTCAGCTGGAACACAGTAAACTACCAACGTCAGCTGGAACACAGTAAACTACCAACGTCAGCTGGAACACAGTAAACTACCAACGTCAGCTGGAACACAGTAAACTACCAACGTCAGCTGGAACACAGTAAACTACCAACGTCAGCTGGAACACAGTAAACTACCAACGTCAGCTGGAACACAGTAAACTACCAACGTCAGCTGGAACACAGTAAACTACCAACGTCAGCTGGAACACAGTAAACTACCAACGTCAGCTGGAACACAGTAAACTACCAACGTCAGCTGGAACACAGTAAACTACCAACGTCAGCTGGAACACAGTAAACTACCAACGTCAGCTGGAACACAGTAAACTACCAACGTCAGCTGGAACACAGTAAACTACCAACGTCAGCTGGAACACAGTAAACTACCAACGTCAGCTGGAACACAGTAAACTACCAACGTCAGCTGGAACACAGTAAACTACCAACGTCAGCTGGAACACAGTAAACTACCAACGTCAGCTGGAACACAGTAAACTACCAACGTCAGCTGGAACACAGTAAACTACCAACGTCAGCTGGAACACAGTAAACTACCAACGTCAGCTGGAACACAGTAAACTACCAACGTCAGCTGGAACACAGTAAACTACCAACGTCAGCTGGAACACAGTAAACTACCAACGTCAGCTGGAACACAGTAAACTACCAACGTCAGCTGGAACACAGTAAACTACCAACGTCAGCTGGAACACAGTAAACTACCAACGTCAGCTGGAACACAGTAAACTACCAACGTCAGCTGGAACACAGTAAACTACCAACGTCAGCTGGAACACAGTAAACTACCAACGTCAGCTGGAACACAGTAAACTACCAACGTCAGCTGGAACACAGTAAACTACCAACGTCAGCTGGAACACAGTAAACTACCAACGTCAGCTGGAACACAGTAAACTACCAACGTCAGCTGGAACACAGTAAACTACCAACGTCAGCTGGAACACAGTAAACTACCAACGTCAGCTGGAACACAGTAAACTACCAACGTCAGCTGGAACACAGTAAACTACCAACGTCAGCTGGAACACAGTAAACTACCAACGTCAGCTGGAACACAGTAAACTACCAACGTCAGCTGGAACACAGTAAACTACCAACGTCAGCTGGAACACAGTAAACTACCAACGTCAGCTGGAACACAGTAAACTACCAACGTCAGCTGGAACACAGTAAACTACCAACGTCAGCTGGAACACAGTAAACTACCAACGTCAGCTGGAACACAGTAAACTACCAACGTCAGCTGGAACACAGTAAACTACCAACGTCAGCTGGAACACAGTAAACTACCAACGTCAGCTGGAACACAGTAAACTACCAACGTCAGCTGGAACACAGTAAACTACCAACGTCAGCTGGAACACAGTAAACTACCAACGTCAGCTGGAACACAGTAAACTACCAACGTCAGCTGGAACACAGTAAACTACCAACGTCAGCTGGAACACAGTAAACTACCAACGTCAGCTGGAACACAGTAAACTACCAACGTCAGCTGGAACACAGTAAACTACCAACGTCAGCTGGAACACAGTAAACTACCAACGTCAGCTGGAACACAGTAAACTACCAACGTCAGCTGGAACACAGTAAACTACCAACGTCAGCTGGAACACAGTAAACTACCAACGTCAGCTGGAACACAGTAAACTACCAACGTCAGCTGGAACACAGTAAACTACCAACGTCAGCTGGAACACAGTAAACTACCAACGTCAGCTGGAACACAGTAAACTACCAACGTCAGCTGGAACACAGTAAACTACCAACGTCAGCTGGAACACAGTAAACTACCAACGTCAGCTGGAACACAGTAAACTACCAACGTCAGCTGGAACACAGTAAACTACCAACGTCAGCTGGAACACAGTAAACTACCAACGTCAGCTGGAACACAGTAAACTACCAACGTCAGCTGGAACACAGTAAACTACCAACGTCAGCTGGAACACAGTAAACTACCAACGTCAGCTGGAACACAGTAAACTACCAACGTCAGCTGGAACACAGTAAACTACCAACGTCAGCTGGAACACAGTAAACTACCAACGTCAGCTGGAACACAGTAAACTACCAACGTCAGCTGGAACACAGTAAACTACCAACGTCAGCTGGAACACAGTAAACTACCAACGTCAGCTGGAACACAGTAAACTACCAACGTCAGCTGGAACACAGTAAACTACCAACGTCAGCTGGAACACAGTAAACTACCAACGTCAGCTGGAACACAGTAAACTACCAACGTCAGCTGGAACACAGTAAACTACCAACGTCAGCTGGAACACAGTAAACTACCAACGTCAGCTGGAACACAGTAAACTACCAACGTCAGCTGGAACACAGTAAACTACCAACGTCAGCTGGAACACAGTAAACTACCAACGTCAGCTGGAACACAGTAAACTACCAACGTCAGCTGGAACACAGTAAACTACCAACGTCAGCTGGAACACAGTAAACTACCAACGTCAGCTGGAACACAGTAAACTACCAACGTCAGCTGGAACACAGTAAACTACCAACGTCAGCTGGAACACAGTAAACTACCAACGTCAGCTGGAACACAGTAAACTACCAACGTCAGCTGGAACACAGTAAACTACCAACGTCAGCTGGAACACAGTAAACTACCAACGTCAGCTGGAACACAGTAAACTACCAACGTCAGCTGGAACACAGTAAACTACCAACGTCAGCTGGAACACAGTAAACTACCAACGTCAGCTGGAACACAGTAAACTACCAACGTCAGCTGGAACACAGTAAACTACCAACGTCAGCTGGAACACAGTAAACTACCAACGTCAGCTGGAACACAGTAAACTACCAACGTCAGCTGGAACACAGTAAACTACCAACGTCAGCTGGAACACAGTAAACTACCAACGTCAGCTGGAACACAGTAAACTACCAACGTCAGCTGGAACACAGTAAACTACCAACGTCAGCTGGAACACAGTAAACTACCAACGTCAGCTGGAACACAGTAAACTACCAACGTCAGCTGGAACACAGTAAACTACCAACGTCAGCTGGAACACAGTAAACTACCAACGTCAGCTGGAACACAGTAAACTACCAACGTCAGCTGGAACACAGTAAACTACCAACGTCAGCTGGAACACAGTAAACTACCAACGTCAGCTGGAACACAGTAAACTACCAACGTCAGCTGGAACACAGTAAACTACCAACGTCAGCTGGAACACAGTAAACTACCAACGTCAGCTGGAACACAGTAAACTACCAACGTCAGCTGGAACACAGTAAACTACCAACGTCAGCTGGAACACAGTAAACTACCAACGTCAGCTGGAACACAGTAAACTACCAACGTCAGCTGGAACACAGTAAACTACCAACGTCAGCTGGAACACAGTAAACTACCAACGTCAGCTGGAACACAGTAAACTACCAACGTCAGCTGGAACACAGTAAACTACCAACGTCAGCTGGAACACAGTAAACTACCAACGTCAGCTGGAACACAGTAAACTACCAACGTCAGCTGGAACACAGTAAACTACCAACGTCAGCTGGAACACAGTAAACTACCAACGTCAGCTGGAACACAGTAAACTACCAACGTCAGCTGGAACACAGTAAACTACCAACGTCAGCTGGAACACAGTAAACTACCAACGTCAGCTGGAACACAGTAAACTACCAACGTCAGCTGGAACACAGTAAACTACCAACGTCAGCTGGAACACAGTAAACTACCAACGTCAGCTGGAACACAGTAAACTACCAACGTCAGCTGGAACACAGTAAACTACCAACGTCAGCTGGAACACAGTAAACTACCAACGTCAGCTGGAACACAGTAAACTACCAACGTCAGCTGGAACACAGTAAACTACCAACGTCAGCTGGAACACAGTAAACTACCAACGTCAGCTGGAACACAGTAAACTACCAACGTCAGCTGGAACACAGTAAACTACCAACGTCAGCTGGAACACAGTAAACTACCAACGTCAGCTGGAACACAGTAAACTACCAACGTCAGCTGGAACACAGTAAACTACCAACGTCAGCTGGAACACAGTAAACTACCAACGTCAGCTGGAACACAGTAAACTACCAACGTCAGCTGGAACACAGTAAACTACCAACGTCAGCTGGAACACAGTAAACTACCAACGTCAGCTGGAACACAGTAAACTACCAACGTCAGCTGGAACACAGTAAACTGCCAACGTCAGCTGGAACACAGTAAACTACCAACGTCAGCTGGAACACAGTAAACTACCAACGTCAGCTGGAACACAGTAAACTACCAACGTCAGCTGGAACACAGTAAACTACCAACGTCAGCTGGAACACAGTAAACTACCAACGTCAGCTGAAAACATAGTAAACTNACAGGATCTCCCCGCTCTAAATCCATGTTGTCCCCTGGATTGTGCAATTCATCATTGTTTTTCCATAAAACTAGAAATTTGATTCCTAATCACTCTTCAACACTTTTATTATGTGTGATGTTAGTGCAACTGGCCCTATAATTTTTTGCCAAGCTTTACTCCCCCCCTTGTGCAACGGAGCTATATCTGCAGATTTAAGTGCTGCTGGTATCTCCCCTGTATCCAGGCTCTTTCTCATTCTCATATTACGCTGAGTGCTCTCGCTACTGGTAGTACTTTACATTTCTTTATGAATATTGAATTCCATGAGTCAGGCCCAGGGGCTGAGTGCATGGGCATATTGTCAATTTCTCTTTCAAAGTCTTCCGATTTGTGGTAATATCCGTTATATTATCTGCAGCTTGAATGTCATTCATAAAGAAGCTGTCTGGGTCATCAACTTTCATGTTGTTATTGGTGTGCTAAACATAGCCTCATACTGGCTTCTTAGAATTTCACTAATCTCTTTGTTGTCCTCTGTGTACGTACCTTCATTTGTAATTAACGGTCCAATACTGGTCGAGGTTTTGGATTTTGATTTAGCGTATGTGAAAAAATATTTCGGATTTTTCCTTATCTCTTGTATAGCTCTCTGTTCCATTCCATTTCCTCAGACTCATATGATCGCTCGCTTCAACGTTGTTCGATTTCTTCGATCTCCCTGCTTAGGCTTATTTTCCCTTGCTTGTGATAGTTGTGTCTGCCGAAGCATTTCCGTAATTTTTTTCCTTCTCCTGTACAGTCGTCTGCGTTCTCTTTCTAGAGTGTTCCTCTTTCTGCCCCTCCTCACCGGCACGTGCTTCAAGCAGACCTTGTAAGCTTCAGCTGTCAGTTGAGCTATTCCCTGTGTGGGAGTTTTGTCGCTTAAGACCGTCTCCCATTGAATGGTTGAAAGGTCCACATTTATTTTTTCCCAGTCAATCCTCTTATTGTTGAAATTGAATTGATTGAATATTCCCTCTCGCTTGTTGGGTCTCTTAGATCTACTACCGTTATTTATGCTAGTTCGCACTTCAATGAGCTTATGGTCTGAGTATGAAGTATCTGAGATTGTTATGTCTCTGATTAGTTCATCATTGTTTGTGAATAACAAGTCTAGTGTGTTTTCGTTCCTAGTTGGTTCTGTAATCTGTTGATTGAGCGAGAATTTGTCACAGAATCTCAAAGTTCTCTGACCTGTGGCTGGTTTTTTCCCGGGTCATTCCCTGCTATGATATTTGTGTTTGCCATTCTCCATCTTAGACTCGGTAAATTGAAATCTCCAAGGAAGATAATATCTGGAGCTGGGTTTGCTAGGTCATCAAGTATGTTCTCTATTTTGTGCATCTGCTCTGTGAATTCCTCAACCGTTGTATCTGGCGGTTTATATATTAAAATAATAATTAGGTTTAGTTTCTCTACCTTAATTCCAAGTACCTCTACCACCTCATTAGTTGAGTTTAGTAGTTCTGTGCATACCAGGTCCTCTTTAATATACAGACCTACTCCCCATTTGACCTAGTTTTTCTATCACATCTGTATAAATTATAATTTGGAATCCAGATTTCACCATCCATGTAATCTTTTGTATGAGTTTCCGTGAATGCCCCAAATATGGAGTTTGACTCTAATAGGAGACCATTTATGAACTTGACTTTATTTCTTGACTTTGGCTTTAGACCTTGAATGTTTGCAAAAATGAATGATTGTCCATATTGTGTGTCACTTCTGGAAGATTTTGGTGGTTCTCCCTCCTCTCTACCCTGACCCAGGGTGTGTTGTTGTGGCAATGGTTTGTCCAGTTTTGGAAGTGATATTGGGGAGTGTGGTAGTCTCTGTGTAGTTGGGGGGTGTAGTATGTGTGGGCTTGATGACGAAATGTAGTCCAGTCTCGGGCATTTCCCCCTCTCCATCCGTACTCCTGCCACGTTTCTGCCTGTCTGTTTCTCCCTCCGTTTCTGCCTGCCTCTAAAAAATGTTCAGGGCTATTATATTGGACTTCCTCTCTTATATAGCGCTGTGTACCTCTGACGTGGAAATCGGGGCAATGAAGATCGTAGCATTTCCTCTCATTAACTGAGAGTTTGCATAGCTTAGGGTGAAAATATCTACATTCTGTATCAAAACGACATCTGCCTTTCCCTAACCAGTTCCGGCATTTCCGTGGGTGCATGAATGAGCATTCCGTGCCTCTGGGCCCATATCTGCACTGTCCTTTTGCATAATACCTGCAAATATTTTCATCTGTGATTGTATTTTTCTTGTTTGTATCCGTGTACGACTTGGCTACCTCTGTGATTTTTGTTCCAACTGTCTCGTTTCTGCATTTATTCTCAGTATTACCCTTATCTTTCGCCTTGTTGCTTTCGTCTTTCTCATTCGTCTCATTTTTTATCTCCTTATTCATATCACCAGTTTGCTCTACAATATTGCCTTCATTTTTGTGTACCTCGACGCTATGTCCTTCTACATTGCTACTTTGACTCTCTAAATTCTCAATCCCTGGGTTGTGCTCAGAGTTCGTTGCTGTCTTTATATACTCTGCATATATTTCTGGTAGTTTTTGTGTGAATTGTAGCCTGTGTACTTCAGGAATGTCATTCATTAGTTTGGCAATGTTTTCCCACACCTGTCTGTCACTTTCACAGATCCAGTAGGTACCTTCCCTGTTTGCATATTGTGTAGGTAATCCTGTACAACTCAGGTGAAATCTTATGTTACAAATATTACATACAATGCCTACAACAGTCTTCCGAAGTGCCTTATTGCAGCCTCCACACACCTCCATGTTGGGTTTGTGATGTTATAATATTATATGCATATATTTATAATATTATATATATGTATATATAATATGTATACAGTATATTTATAATATTACATATGTTTATTTGTTAAAGTTTATGTGGGGGTACTTATCGCCTTGTGGAGAAAATATGGTCCTCTTGGGACCGTATAGTTGACCGTTGTTGTCCCAGGTCGGGGGCAGGATGTCACCGGTTGCCAGTTACTTGATTTATACACTGATTATTTGCCTGTATTTTCCTAAGGGAATTTCTGCTTTCTTCCGGCTTACAATGTTATTAACTTACTCTATTACTAGTTCCTAAACCTACTTGCCCAGATTACAGTATATATTGCTGGTATATTATCACTGAGGGAGTATACTGTTACTGAGCGACGTCCACTACACTGTGTAGGCCTCGTGGCTGTGGTGTAAACACACGTGTGATGCCTCCTCCACAACTTTACATTTATACTTTTGTATAAATGTATTTTGTATTTTGTATACGTTGGTAGTTTACACAGTAAACTACCAACGTCAGCTGGAACACAGTAAACTACCAACGTCAGCTGGAACACAGTAAACTACCAACATCAGCTGGAACACAGTACACTACCAACGTCAGCTGGAACACAGTAAACAACCAACGACAGCTGGAACACAGTAAACTACCAACGTCAGCTGGAACACAGTAAACTACCAGCGTCAGCTGGAACACAGTAAACTACCAACGTCAGCTGGAACACAGTAAACTACCAACGTCAGCTGGAACACAGTGAACTACCAACGTCAGCTGGAACACAGTAAACTGTCAACGTTAGCTGAAACACAATAAACTGTCAACGTTAGCTGGAACACAGTAAACTACCAACGTCAGCTGAAAAACAGTAAACTGTCAACGTCAGCTGGAACACAGTAAACTGTCAACGTCAGCTGGAACACAGTAAACTACCAACGTCGCTGAAACATAGTAAACTGCCAACGTCACCTGAAACATAGTAAACTGCCAACGTCAGCTGGAACACAGTAAACTACCAACGTCAGCTGGAACACAGTAAACTACCAACGTCAGCTGAAACACAGTAAACTGTCAACGTTAGCTGGAACACAGTAAACTACCAACGTCAGCTGAAAAACAGTAAACTGTCAACGTCAGCTGGAACACAGTAAACTGTCAACGTCAGCTGGAACACAGTAAACTACCAACGTCAGCTGAAGCACAGTAAACTGCCAACGTCAGCTGGTACACAGTAAACTACCAACGTCAGCTGGAACACAGTAAACTACCAACGTCAGCTGGAACACAGTAAACTACCAACGTCAGCTGGAACACAGTACACTACCAACGTCAGCTGGAACACAGTAAACAACCAACGACAGCTGGAACACAGTAAACTACCAACGTCAGCTGGAACACAGTAAACTACCAGCGTCAGCTGGAACACAGTAAACTACCAACGTCAGCTGGAACACAGTAAACTACCAACGTCAGCTGGAACACAGTGAACTACCAACGTCAGCTGGAACACAGTAAACTGTCAACGTTAGCTGAAACACAGTAAACTGTCAACGTTAGCTGGAACACAGTAAACTACCAACGTCAGCTGAAAAACAGTAAACTGTCAACGTCAGCTGGAACACAGTAAACTGTCAACGTCAGCTGGAACACAGTAAACTACCAACGTCGCTGAAACATAGTAAACTGCCAACGTCACCTGAAACATAGTAAACTGCCAACGTCAGCTGGAACACAGTAAACTACCAACGTCAGCTGGAACACAGTAAACTACCAACGTCAGCTGGAACACAGTAAACTACCAATGTCAGCTGGAATACAGTAAACTACCAACGTCAGCTGGAATACAGTAAACTGCCAACGTCAGCTGGAATACGGTAAACTACCAACGTCAGCTGGAACACAGTAAACTACTAATGTCAGCTGGAACACAGTAAACTACCAACGTCAGCTGGAACACAGTAAACTACCAACGTCAGCTGGAACACAGTAAACTTTCAATGTCAGCTGGAACACAGTAAACTGCCAACGTCAGCTGGAACACAGTAAACTTCCATCGTCAGCTGGAACACAGTAAACTGTCAACGTCAGCTGAAACACAGTAAACTACCAACGTCAGCTGGAACACAGTAAACTACCAACGTCAGCTGGAACACAGTAAACTACCAACGTCAGCTGGAATACAATAAACTGCCAACGTCAGCTGGAATACGGTAAACTACCAACGTCAGCTGGAACACAGTAAACTACCAATGTCAGCTGGAACACAGTAAACTACCAACGTCAGCTGGAACACAGTAAATTACCAACGTCAGCTGGAACACAGTAAACTACCAACGTCAGCTGGAACACAATAAACTACCAATGTCAGCTGGAACACAGTAAACTGCCAATGTCAGCTGGAACACAGTAAACTGCCAACGTCAGCAGGAACACAGTAAACTGCCAACTACAGCTGGAACACAGTAAACTTCCATCGACAGCTGGAACACAGTAAACTGTCAACATCAGCTGAAACACAGTAAACTACCAACGTCAGCTGGGACACAGTAAACTACCAACG
The DNA here is from genome assembly GCA_020271785.1 of Procambarus virginalis. NCBI lineage: Eukaryota > Metazoa > Arthropoda > Malacostraca > Decapoda > Cambaridae > Procambarus > Procambarus virginalis. Next base: position 3,454 of record WNGS01164806.1, on the reverse strand, counting down.
TCAGCTGGAACACAGTAAACTACCAACGTCAGCTGGAACAGAGTAAACTACCAACGTCAGCTGGAACACAGTAAGCTACCAACGTCAGCTGCAACACAGTAAACTACCAACGTCAGCTGGAACACAGTAAACTACCAATGTCAGCTGGAACACAGTAAACTAACAACGTCAGCTGGAACACAGTAAACTACCAACGTCAGCTGGAACACAGTAAACTACCAACGTCAGCTGGAACCCAGTAAACTACCAACGTCAGCTGGAACACAGTAAACTACCAACGTCAGCTATAACACAGTAAACTACCAACGTCAGCTGGAACACAGTAAATTACCAACGTCAGCTGGAACACAGTAAACTACCAACGTCAGCTGAAACATAGTAAACTACCAATGTCAGCTGAAACACAGTAAACTACCAACGTCAGCTGAAACACAGTAAACTACCAACGTCAGCTGGAACACAGTAAACTACCAACGTCAGCTGGAACACAGTGAACTGCCAACGTCAGCTGGAACACAGTAAACTGTCAACGTCAGCTAAAACACGGTAAACTGCCAACGTCAGTTGGAACACAGTAAACTACCAACGTCACCTGGAACACAGTAAACTGCCAACGTCAGCTGGAACACAGTAAACTACCAACGTCAGCTGGAACACAGAAACTACCAATGTCAGCTGGAACACAGTAAACTACCAACGTCAGCTGGAACACAGTAAACTACCAATGTCAGCTAGAACACAGTAAACTACCAACGTCAGCTGAAACACAGTAAATTACCAATGTCAGCTGGAACACAGTAAACTACCAACGTCAGCTGGAACACAGTAAACTGCCAACGTCAGCTGGAACACAGTAAACTACCAACGTCAGCTGGAACACAGTAAACTACCAACGTCAGCTGGAACACAGTAAACTACCAACGTCAGCTGGAACACAGTAAACTACCACCGTCAGCTGGAACCCAGTAAACTACCAACGTCAGCTGGAACACAGTAAACTGTCAACGTCAGCTGGAACACAGTAAATACCAACGTCAGCTGGAACACAGTAAACTACCAACGTCAGC
>WNGS01164805.1:27330-55613 GCA_020271785.1 Procambarus virginalis | reverse complement strand
CCGGTTAGGTTAGGGCTCACTGAGAGCCATCTTGGGCTTCCTCAGGGCATCACCTCAAGGGTAGAGACTCCGGCCTAGCAGAGGCCCTACACCTCAAACACCACACACATGTACACCAGGGTGTGAGGCAGTGACCAGCGGGAGCCCTCCGGGCCGACCTTGGACCGGTTCCGGGTACGTGTGCTCGAGCTAACAAGACAGGTACACAGACGGAGGTTGTGAGGTGCCAGGTATTGGTGCCAGGTAGGTCCACTACGGGCTCACCATAGCCCGTGCTACTTGCCCCGCTCCTGTGCCAGGTAAGCCCACTACGGGCTCACCATAGCCCGTGCATCTTGCCCCGCTCCTGTGCCAGGTAAGTCCACTACGGGCTCACCATAGCCCGTGCTACTTGCCCCGCTCCTGTGCCAGGTAAGTCCACTACGGGCTCACCATAGCCCGTGCTACTTGCCCGCTCCTGTGCCAGGTAAGTCCACTACGGGCTCACCATAGCCCGTGCATCTTGCCCCGCTCCTGTGCCAGGTAAGTCCACTACGGGCTCACCATAGCCCGTGCTACTTGCCCCGCTCCTGTGCCAGGTAAGTCCACTACGGGCTCATCATAGCCCGTGCTACTTGCCCCGCTCCTGTGCCAGGTAAGTCCACTACAGGCTCACCATAGCCCGTGGTACTTGCCCCGCTCCTGTGCCAGGTAAGTCCACTACGGGCTCACCATAGCCCGTGCTACTTGCCCCGCTCCTGTGCCAGGTAAGTCCACTACGGGCTCATCATAGCCCGTGCTACTTGCCGTGCTCCTGTGCCAGGTAAGTCCACTACGGGCTCACCATAGCCCGTGCTACTTGCCCCGCTCCTGTGCCAGGTAAGTCCACTACGGGCTCACCATAGCCCGTGCTACTTGCCCTGCTCCTGTGCCAGGTAAGTCCACTACGGGCTCACCATAGCCCGTGCTACTTGCCCTGCTCCTGTGCCAGGTAAGTCCACTACGGGCTCATCATAGCCCGTGCTACTTGCCGTGCTCCTGTGCCAGGTAAGTCCACTACGGGCTCACCATAGCCCGTGCTACTTGCCGTGCTCCTGTGCCAGGTAAGTCCACTACGGGCTCACCATAGCCCGTGCTACTTGCCGTGCTCCTGTGCCAGGTAAGTCCACTACGGGCTCACCATAGCCCGTGCTACTTGCCCTGCTCCTGTGCCAGGTAAGTCCACTACGGGCTCACCATAGCCCGTGCTACTTGCCCCGCTCCTGTGCCAGGTAAGTCCACTACGGGCTCACCATAGCCCGTGCTACTTGCCGTGCTCCTGTGCCAGGTAAGTCCACTACGGGCTCACCATAGCCCGTGCTACTTGCCCCGCTCCTGTGCCAGGTAAGTCCACTACGGGCTCACCATAGCCCGTGCTACTTGCCCCTCTCCTGTGCCAGGTAAGTCCACTACGGGCTCACCATAGCCCGTGCTACTTGCCCCGCTCCTGTGCCAGGTAAGTCCACTACGGGCTCACCATAGCCCGTGCTACTTGCCCCGCTCCTGTGCCAGGTAAGTCCACTACGGGCTCACCATAGCCCGTGCTACTTGCCCCGCTCCTGTGCCAGGTAAGTCCACTACGGGCTCACCATAGCCCGTGCTACTTGCTCTGCTCCTGTGCCAGGTAAGTCCACTACGGGCTCACCATAGCCCGTGCTACTTGCCCCGCTCCTGTGCCAGGTAAGTCCACTACGGGCTCACCATAGCCCGTGCTACTTGCTCTGCTCCTGTGCCAGGTAAGTCCACTACGGGCTCACCATAGCCCGTGCTACTTGCCCCGCTCCTGTGCCAGGTAAGTCCACTACGGGCTCACCATATCCCGTGCTACTTGCAACTTTTGGCTCCCACTAGCTGAATCTTAAACAACAACCAAAAGGGTTGACCCAACATAACAGCTGCATAGTCTAGTGCCAGAACTGAGAGGAATGCAGATAGCAAGACACAATAGGTTGGCAAAACATCAGACACCAACCCCACACATCCTAAAATAATGAGAACGACGACGTTTCCGTCCGTCGTGGACCACTATGGAGGCGCGTGCAGAGTGTCCGTCCGTCATGGACCACTATGGAGGCGCATACAGAGTGTCTGTCCGTCGTGGACCACTATGGAGGCGCGTACAGAGTGTCTGTCCGTCGTGGACCACTATGGAGGCGCGTACAGAGTGTCCGTCCGTCGTGGACCACTATGGAGGCGCGTACAGAGTGTCTGTCCGTCGTGGACCACTATGGAGGCGCGTACAGAGTGTCCGTCCGTCATGGACCACTATGGAGGCGCATACAGAGTGTCTGTCCGTCGTGGACCACTATGGAGGCGCGTACAGAGTGTCTGTCCGTCGTGGACCACTATGGAGGCGCGTACAGAGTGTCCGTCCGTCGTGGACCACTATGGAGGCGCGTACAGAGTGTCTGTCCGTCGTGGACCACTATGGAGGCGCGTACAGAGTGTCCGTCCGTCGTGGACCACTATGGAGGCGAGTACAGAGTGCCTGTCCGTCGTGGACCACTATGGAGGCGCGTACAGAGTGTCTGTCCATCGTGGACCACTATGGAGGCGCGTACAGAGTGTCTGTCCGTCGTGGACCACTATGGAGGCGAGTACAGAGTGTCTGTCCGTCGTGGACCACTATGGAGGCGCGTACAGAGTGTCTGTCCGTCGTGGACCACTATGGAGGCGAGTACAGAGTGTCTGTCCGTCGTGGACCACTATGGAGGCGTGTACAGAGTGTCTGTCCGTCGTGGACCACTATAGAGGCGAGTACAGAGTGTCTGTCCGTCGTGGACCACTATGGAGGCGAGTACAGAGTGTCTGTCCGTCGTGGACCACTATGGAGGCGCGTACAGAGTGTCTGTCCGTCGTGGACCACTATGGAGGCGCGTACAGAGTGTCTGTCCGTCGTGGACCACTATGGAGGCGCGTACAGAGTGTCTGTCCGTCGTGGACCACTATGGAGGCGCTTACAGAGTGTCTGTCCGTCGTGGACCACTATGGAGGCGCGTACAGAGTGACAGAGAAGGACAGAATACGTGGCCAGCAAGAGGCGAGGAAGCAGAACCACACCGCAGGAATTAATAGGAATAAAGTCAACAATAGCCAGGGAAAGAAAGAGGAGAAATAGAGAGAGAAAAAGATAACACAAGAAGAGAAGGAGTGCCTAGAGGGGGTGAACCTGACCCTGCTGGTGAACAAGGCTGGCACAGTAACTATCTACCGAGACAGTTCACCAAAAAACTCTAGGGTAAATACACCAAATATTTCACATATGACTATGAATATCGTATATTGGGAGGGAGGGGGGTCTCTACAATTCCTAATATATCTCAAAGCATTTAACTGATTCCTAATCCAACTAGCCTATGTTTGTCCCATACCCCATCTCACCCCCCCCCTGCAAATTTGAGTGAGACTAGCCCCTAGCTTCTGGCCTCCACCCATGGACGGACAACCCGCCAGACAGACATCCTCTCATATAGCTATAGATAATATATAGATGTGTAACGTTGGGGTGTCAGCGAGGGAGGTCAGGTATAGGACCAGCTCCTATATGTATACATGTATATACATGTATTACCACCAGTATTACCACCAGTGTTACCACCAGTATTACCACCAGTATTACCACCAGTGTTACCACCAGTATTACCCTCAGTATTACCACCAGTATTACCACCAGTATTACCCTCAGTATTACCACCAGTATTACCACCAGTATTACCACCAGTATTACCCCAGTATTACCACCAGTATTACCACCAGTATTACCAACAGTATTACCAACAGTATTACCCCAGTATTACCACCAGTATTAAACCAGTATTACCCTCAGTATTACCACCAGTATTACCCCAGTATTACCACCAGTGTTACCACCAGTATTACCACCAGTATTACCCTCAGTATTACCCTCAGTATTACCACCAGTATTACCCCAGTATTACCCTCAGTATTACCACCAGTATTACCCCAGTATTACCCTCAGTATTACCACCAGTATTACCCCAGTATTACCACCAGTGTTACCACCAGTATTACCCTCAGTATTACCACCAGTATTACCACCAGTATTACCCTCAGTATTACCACCAGTATTACCCCAGTATTACCACCAGTGTTACCACCAGTATTACCACCAGTATTACCCCAGTATTACCACCAGTATTACCACCAGTATTACCCCAGTATTACCACCAGTGTTACCACCAGTATTACCACCAGTATTACCCTCAGTATTACCACCAGTATTACCCCAGTATTACCACCAGTGTTACCACCAGTATTACCACCAGTATTACCCTCAGTATTACCACCAGTATTACCCCAGTATTACCACCAGTATTACCACCAGTATTACCAACAGTATTACCACCAGTATTACCACCAGTATTACCAACAGTATTACCACCAGTATTACCCCAGTGTTACCACCAGTATTACCATCAGTATTACCACCAGTATTACCACCAGTATTACCACCAGTATTACCACCAGTATTACCAACAGTATTACCACCAGTATTACCACCAGTATTACCAACAGTATTACCACCAGTATTACCACCAGTATTACCACCAGTATTACCACCAGTATTACCCCAGTGTTACCACCAGTATTACCATCAGTATTACCACCAGTATTACCACCAGTATTACCACCAGTATTACCACCAGTATTACCAACAGTATTACCACCAGTATTACCACCAGTATTACCACCAGTATTACCACCAGTATTACCACCAGTATTACCACCAGTATTACCCCAGTATTACCACCAGTATTACCACCAGTATTACCACCAGTATTACCACAGTATTACCACCAGTATTACCACCAGTATTACCACCAGTATTACCAACAGTATTACCACCAGTATTACCACCAGTATTACCCTCAGTATTACCACCAGTATTACCCCAGTATTACCCCAGTATTACCACCAGTATTACCCCAGTATTACCACCAGTATTACCACCAGTATTACCATCAGTATTACCACCAGTTTACCACCAGTATTACCATCAGTATTACCACCAGTGTTACCACCAGTATTACCACCAGTATTACCACCAGTATTACCACCAGTATTACCACCAGTATTACCAACAGTGTTACCACCAGTATTACCACCAGTATTACCCCAGTATTACCCTCAGTATTACCACCAGTATTACCCCAGTATTACCACCAGTATTACCACCAGTATTACCCCAGTATTACCACCAGTGTTACCCTCAGTATTACCCCAGTATTACCACCAGTATTACCCCAGTATTACCACCAGTGTTACCACCAGTATTACCACCAGTGTTACCACCAGTATTACCACCAGTATTACCACCAGTATTACCACCAGTGTTACCACCAGTATTACCACCAGTGTTACCACCAGTATTATCCCAGTATTACCCTCAGTATTACCACCAGTATTACCCCAGTATTACCACCAGTGTTACCACCAGTATTACCACCAGTGTTACCACCAGTATTACCACCAGTATTACCCTCAGTATTACCAACAGTATTACCCCAGTATTACCACCAGTATTACCACCAGTATTACCACCAGTATTACCACCAGTATTACCCCAGTATTACCACCAGTATTACCACCAGTATTACCACCAGTATTACCACCAGTATTACCACCAGTATTACCAACAGTATTACCACCAGTGTTACCCCAGTATTACCACCAGTGTTACCACCAGTATTACCCCCAGTGTTACCACCAGTGTTACCCCAGTATTACCACCAGTATTACCCTCAATATTACCACCAGTATTACCCCAGTATTACCACCAGTATTACCACCAGTATTACCCCAGTATTACCACCAGTATTACCACCAGTATTACCACCAGTATTACCACCAGTATTACCACCAGTATTACCACCAGTATTACCACCAGTATTACCAACAGTATTACCATCAGTATTACCACCAGTATTACCAACAGTATTACCACCAGTATTACCAACAGTATTACCACCAGTATTACCACCAGTATTACCAACAGTATTACCAACAGTATTACCACCAGTATTACCAACAGTATTACCATCAGTATTACCACCAGTATTACCATCAGTATTACCACCAGTATTACCAACAGTATTACCACCAGTATTACCAACAGTATTACCACCAGTATTACCAACAGTATTACCATCAGTATTACCACCAGTATTACCACCAGTATTACCACCAGTATTACCACCAGTATTACCAACCCACAAGACAACTCTATGTCGTCTTTGGTTTATTTTGTTCATAATGTTCATGTTTGTTTGTCATTTGTTTTACTTGTGTGTTGTTGGAGCTTGTGAATGAGTTAATCTTTTACTTGTATATAAATGTGTTCATTGTTGTTGTTTAAGATTCTCCACCTGGAACCAAAAGTTCCAAGTAGCACGGGCTATGGTGATCCCGTAGGTTGTATAACAAGGAAAATAAAAAAACGTTCTCCTGCCCTTGTACATAATGACCAGCCCGTCCTCCTATGGTTCACTAACGTCAAGAAACTGCCGTACTAAAGTGCCCTTATCCTATCCTACCAGAGGACCCAAAACAGAAAACGGGACAGTATGTCAATTTCGCGAACCGCTTCCATTTTCTAGTACGACCATTTTCGGCCTTAGGTTAGACTATACGTCAAAATGCGACGTTCTATTATGAGGACGGGTTTGAACGACGCCTGCAAAGTTGATACCTGGTTGATGGGGTTCTGGGAGTTCTTCTACTCCCCAAGCCCGGCCCGAGGCCAGGCTTGACTTGTGAGAGCTTGGTCCACCAGGCTGTTGCTTGGAGCGGCCCGCAGGCCCACATACCCACCACAGCCCGGTTGGTCCGGCACTCCTTGGAGGAATAAATCTAGTTTTCTCTTGAAGATGTCCACGGTTGTTCCTGCAATATTTCTTATGCTTGCTGGGAGGACGTTGAACAACCGTGGCCCTCTGATGTTTATAGTGTTCTCTGATTGTGCCTATGGCACCTCTGCTCTTCACTGGTTCTATTCTGCATTTGTGACAGAGGCTAGGATTTTGTAGCTGAGAATTAGAGAAGGTAAGCCAAGGGTGTGTGGCCACCAGCCCTCATATCAGCAAGGCTCAGGGTTCGATGCTGCGTAGATGCTTAAACAATTTCCCGGAGAACAATCTAAGAGTCAGCGAGCCGGTCTTAACTAGTGGAGGCGGCCACCAGCGGGGCGGGACAGGTCGTGGCGCCGCCCCGCCCCGCTGATGGCCGCCCAGCCTCCAGGTGGTGGCGCCGCCCCGGCCCCGCTGATGGCCGCCAGCCTCCAGGTGGTGGCGCCGCCCCGCTGCTGCGTGTGCTGGCTCCATGTTTACCTTGCTGGCCGCCAGCCTCCAGGTGGTGGCGCCGCCCCGCTGCTGCGTGTGCTGGCTCCATGTTTACCTTGCTGGCCGCCAGCCTCCAGGTGGTGGCGCCGCCCCGCTGCTGCGTGTGCTGGCTCCATGTTTACCTTGCTGGCCGCCAGCCTCCAGGTGGTGGCGCCGCCCCGCTGCTGCTGCGTGTGCTGGCTCCATGTTTACCTTGCTGGCCGCCAGCCTCCAGGTAGTGGCGCCGCCCCGCTCCTCCTAACTGAACTAGGTCGACAACAGAAACTTTTGGGTTTCCAATGAAATATCTGAGTTTGTTGAGGCTTTTTAAGCATGTGTGTCCTCGTTACTTGGGTAGTTTGATTTTTATGTATGTATATATTTGTTATATCGTATTTTTTATAAACGAAAGAGAAAGAAGTGTTATCTTGTAAAGTGTAAGGAAACAGCGAGAAACTCAATTACGGGCTCACCATAGCCCGTGCTACATGGACATTTCGTCCTCAGTAACTAAATCTAAAACAACAACAACAGCAAGTAACTGTGAGGGGGGGTGGGGGTCAGAGTGGCGAGATGTCACCAGCGGAGTCCCACAGGGCTCTGTACTTGGACCCATCCTGTTTCTAATATATGTAAACGATCTTCCGGAGGGTATAGACTCATTCCTCTCAATGTTTGCTGGTGATGGAAAAATTATGAGAAGAATCAAGACAGATGATGATAGAGACTACAGGATGACCTGGACAGGCTGAAGGAATGGTCAAGAATATGAGTGCTAGAGTTCAACTCAGGAAAGTGTAAGGTAATGATATTAGGCGAAGGGAGCAGAAGGCTGAACACAAGGTACCATCTGGGAGGTGAAATCTTGCAAGAGTCAAATAGAGTGAAGGATTTGGGGGTATAATCTGCAAGATTCAGAGGTATGCCACCAGAGTAGTCTGGTGAGCTGAGAGGTATGAGCTACTAGGAAAGGCTAAGGGAGCTGAACCTCACATCCCTAGAAGACAGAAGAGTAAGGGGAGACATGATAACCACCTACAAAATTCTCAGGGGAATTGACAGGGTGGACAAAGACAAACTCTTCAGCACGGGTGGAACACGAACAAGGGGACACAGGTGGAAACTTAGTACTCAGATGAGCCACAGAGACGTTAGAAAGAATTTTTTCAGTGTCAGAGTAGTTAACAGATGGAATGCATTAGGCAGTGATGTGGTGGAGGCTGACTCCATACACAGTTTCAAATGTAGATATGATAGAGCCCAGTAGGCTCAGGAACCTGTACACCTGTTGATTGACAGTTGAGAGGCGGGACCAAAGAGCCGTAGCTCAACCCCCGCAAGCACAACTAGGTGAGTACTATATCACAATACAAGCAACTCTGTATGACAATACAAGCAACACTGTATCACACTACAAGCAACACTGTATCACACTACAAGCAACACTGTATCACACTACAAGCAACACTGTATCACACTACAAGCAACACACTATACCAGCATATGTTTTGTTTAATGGTGTTAAAAGCACAGAGAGCAAAACACTTTGAACTGGGAACTCCACAAGGAGGGGTCCTCAGCCCCTTGTTGTTCAACGTTCTGATGCATAAACTTATTAAAGATCTTCCAACTAATAATGAAGACACTGTCATTTGTTATGCTGATGATATATGTTTACAGGCTGCCTCCGAGCCTAGAATGCAAGTCCTGCTCGATGCTTTTGCTACTAGAGCTGAGGAATGTGGCCTCCTTATCTCTGTACAGAAAACTCGTGCCCTCATTCCATGTGGTATTCCACCACCCAATTATCATATAGATGGGAGAGCACTTGAGAACTGCGAGTCTTACAGATACCTTGGTGTCCCCATTAATGACCCTGGGTACCTTTCTTCTCTCAAGAGGAGACTGTGGGAGAGATTAAAGCCCTTGCGGGTCCTTGTTGGTGTCAATCATGGAATTAACGTGAGACTTGCTAGAATGTTTTATGTATCATTTATACGCTCTGTGATTGACTACAATGCTCTACATCTCACACTGTATACTGACAAAGAGCTGAAATCTCTTGAAACCTTGCAAAATGAAGCTATGCGTCTCATCCTTGGGGCTCCAAAGTCCACGAGAATAGTTAATATGAGAGCAGAGTTAAAATTACCTACCATAAGTGAGAGAATTTTGTCTATTAGCACAGTTTTCGGCGTGAAGGCATTGAGTAGATCTAGGCAACACATGAAGTTTCAAGCTAAACTTTCTAATATGCTGCACTCACCTGAGGTCTATAGAAGAAGAGCGAAATCTGATTATGTATATTGGTTCTACAAGGTAGCACACTCCATCAAAATATTAAATATGTACCCAACTCAATTAATGATTAATCAACCAATTACTCCATGGGATAACTGGGATCTATCAGTTGATTTTGTAAATGCGCCCAAGAAAGATAGTGTACACTCTACAATATTAAAACAGTTAACACTGAAAAGCATCACTGAAAGTACTCAGAGTATGGGTAACGATGTGTATCAGTGCTATACCGACGGCTCTGTAGAAGAAGGTGGACGATGTACCGGATGTGCATGTAATATATTTGAACAATCTTCTCTCGTACATACAGCAATGAAGCGCGTCAATGACTGGGCAAGTACAACTCAAACCGAACTTGCAGGCATATACCTTGCCACTGAATTTTTAAAAGACAAAGGCAGTGGACTTATATACTGTGACTCGCAGAGTGCACTCCTGGCATTGAACGCACATAGTAGTGACACCCAGAAAATAGTCAGTGATATTCGAATGAACGTTTTAGCTGCTAAAGAAAACAGATTTGAAATTAAATTCCTATGGATACCATCACATGTTGGCATCTCAAGGCATGACACTGTTGATATGTTTGCAAAGACAGCCTGTAGAAAACCAGTGGTAGAAATTGATATGGGTATTTCATTAGCAGTGACAAAGAGAATACTTAAACAAATATTTAATGAAAATCTTACTGACCTAACAAATTCACAAAGACCTGAAAGTTGTAATATTAAATATTATGATAGATATCGTGAGGAGACATTCACATATGGGACTAATAGAACAAGAACCCGGCAATGTGATGTTATAGTGGCCAGAATACGCCTGGGATATAGACGTATCTGGCAGCTCTCTCAAAACCCAAATGTCGAGTACACAATGTGTCAACTTTGTGAAAGTGTCGAGTACACCATGTGTCAACTTTGTGAAAGTGTCGAATACACCATGTGTCAACTGTGTGAAAGTGTCGAGTACACTATGTGTGAACTTTGTGAAAGAGAAAACATGCACTCTCTTGAACATTATATTGTAGAATGTCCCATATTGACTGACTTTCGCCCTCCTGGGCTAAGGTATGCTGAACTGTGTAATTACTATATGAGTACTGGAACACTTGATGATATATTGGACTTGTACCCAAGACTGACTTTGTAATACATCTGTTATACATTGTATTGTACCTATACAATATATAATACATCTTTCATACGATGCATGTACCTATAACCTGAACTTGTAAAAGCATCTTAATCACCATCAGTGGTTAAGTGTTTAATATCACACTAGTTTCTATGGAAGCTATCTTACCCTGTCAAAGTAGGAGAGACATACGTGTATGTATATTTATGTGGATATGTGTAGCTATATGTGAAATCTATATATGTATGTGCATTTGTATACAGGGTATGTGGAAGCTGCTCAGAATCGCATTTCTCCTTTGTAAACGCACATTAATGACACTATGTAAAAGACACATCGACCACTGTTTATGGAGGACAAACGTAAATCTGTGTATTTACTCTATAGATTAGCTTAGCATTTTAAAAGCACTACAATCACCTTTTGTTGTTGATTGTTCAATAAATCACTGATTGATATGTTTAACACATCTCTCACCCTGTCCATGGAGGACAGAAGAAAATGTATGTATGCTGGTTAGCATTGTAAATGTCTGGCCACATCTGTGGTAGAAAATAATAATAATAAAAAAAACTATATCAGAATGCAAGCAACACACACGGCTGGTAGGCTTCAGGGAGCGGTTGGGCTACTATAGTGACAGTAACAGTCCCCAGACCCTAAGGGTGGGCTTAGGGCTGACTGGGCCTAAGGCCTAGACTCTAGACCATTCCTGCATTAAACGACCCATCAGAGCAATATGGAAATCTAATTACAAATAAGAGTGAATTTTGGGAATAAAATATCAGTTTCGTGTGTTGTTTTATGGAAATAGTGATAGAAGAATTATGGTGACGCTCTATAGGACTGAATGAGGCTCGGGGATACACAGACGGTCCTAGACAGTCCTGGACAAGCCCTCCTGGACAAGGTCCTGTACAGAGTGAGACTATACCTGCCATTCGAGGTCCATGGTGAGTGGTGGTGGTGGCGGGGGTGGTATGGGTGGCCGCACTGCCTTGACTGGTGTGGCCATACCCCGCCTCGGACCTGCAATTTACGTGGCCTCCCTCACCTAGCTGGAAGAGAGTGCTAAGCCACCCTGCGTCAACAAGAGCCACATTCACATCTCTTGCTACAGTGACCTTGGCTCTCAAAGGTAAATCTGCGGAATACTGCGCAATATATTTACAAACAAAAATAGTACACTCCACCTTGCCCAGTGTTGCCCGGCTTGCTGGCTTCTTTATGGTGGTCACACCCTTGTATAGCGGCCACCTTACCTGGGGGACCACTGGGGCGTCTGGGCCCAGGACTGCGACACCTGCAGGTCCCACCGGGGCCCAAGACGCCCACCGGGGCCCAGGACACAGGGATGACGCCCACCGGGGCCCAGGACACAGGGATGACGCCCACCGGGGCCCAGGACACAGGGATGGCGCCCACCGGGGCCCAGGACACAGGGATGGCGCCCACCGGGGCCCAGGACACAGGGATGGCGCCCTGGCCACGGCCAACCCCCGCAGGCCCTCTGCTACGCATTACTCCTACTCATCCTCAATGTTGTCATCTGTATTCTTGGAAATTCTTCAATCAGCAAAACTGATTAGATGATTCTGGTCGCCTGTGTTAGCTAACATACACATTTACAATTACTACAATCAAATTGATTGTCATTTACAATGACAATCACATCCTTATGTACCGTCCAGCAGCTCTACCTGTCACCAAACATATCAAAGACTATACCAACTGGCATATATCATGCGTGCCAAGAACGCACACTATAAGGCCACTAATAATATACGGTGAATTAATAAAAAAAAACGGATACGGTGGAGTGGTGTGACTAGCAAGGTTGTGTCTCGACCAATGGGGGCGCAGGAGCGGGCGGGCCCTCGCCGCCTGGACCAATGAGCGCGCAGGACGGAGCCACACCTCTGCTACGTCACTGTTGGGGAACACGAAAATTATTTGAGAAAACAAATTATAATTAATGTATTGTATATATTTTTTTATATATATATATTTATAAAATAATGATACATATTAAAATATTATTGCACCTTTCTTTTAATATAGTTGTTTATATTTTCAAATTTGTACTTAAACCAGCTTCATATATTTTGAGAATTTATATTTTTTTATTTTATTTATATATACAAGAGTTGTTACATGGTTGTAAAGCCAGCAGCACACAGTGTTCCAGGCAGGTCCTTAATACTAATATTCCCTGGAATACGACCCGACAAGTCGTTTAACAACCTGGTACACCATTCACTGCTGGGTGAACAGCGGCTACAGTTAAGGATTGGCGCCCAGTCAATCCTCCCCGGCCAGGATGCGAACCCAGGCCAAAGCACTCGTAAAGTGCGGGCGCGAGTGTCTTACCACTGTGCCACGGAGACATTTACATGTTATTTTACTTCTATTTACCTATTTGTGGTATATTATATATATATATATATATATGTTATTAAATATGACCGAAAAAGTAAGATTAATAATTCTAACACGAATTTTCTCAATTTTCCTTATGTTTGCTTTTACTGATGACGGTAAATTAAAAATCAATTCTCCAAAATTCATTCTTTATTTCTTAGTCTGACGCGACACTTGAGCGCGTTTCGTAAAACTTATTACATTTTCAAAGACTTTAGTTACACACACACAGAACAACTATAACTGAACAGAGTTTAAATACCTGCATTTGGGTGAGGTGACATGTTACAATGGTTTGGGGTGAGGTGAGAACAAACACAGAACACGAAACAATGGGTATAAGGGAAGAATAGATCTGTAACTGCAGAAGGCCTATTGGCCCGTATTTCTTGATGTTTCTATATTGGAGCGGAGTCTTGAAGTGGGTAGAATATAGTAGTGCGTTAATTGGCTGTTGATTGCTGGTGTTGACTTCTTGATGTGTAGTGCCTCGCAGATGTCAAGCCGCCTGTTGTCGCTGTATCTATCATGATTCTGTGTTGTTTGTTAAGATTTCTCTGGTGATGGTTTGGTTGTGGGAAGAGATTATATGTTCCTTGATAGAGCCCTGTTGCTTATGCATCGTTAATCGCCTGGAAAGAGATGTTGTTGTCTTGCCTATATATTGAGTTCTTTGGGGCTTACAGTCCCCAAGTGGGCATTTGAAGGCATAGACGACATTGGTCTCTTTCAAAGCGTTCTGCTTTGTGTCTGGAGAGTTTCTCATGAGTAGGTTGGCAGTTTTCTTGGTTTTATAGTAAATCGTCAATGTATCTTCTGATTTTTGTCTGTAGGGATACACGTTTCTATTANGGCTGTTTAGAGTTTAACCCAAGCAAATGTAATGTAATGAAGATAGGGGTAGGAAGCAGGAGACCAGATACAAGGTATCATTTGGGAGATGAAATACTTCAAGAGTCAGAGAGAGAGAAAGACCTGGGGGTTGATATCACGCCAGACCTGTCCCCTGAAGCTCATATCAAGAGGATAACATCAGCAGCATATGCCAGGTTGGCTAACATAAGAACGGCCTTTAGAAACTTGTGTAAGGAATCTTTCAGAACATTATATACCACATATGTCAGACCAATCCTGGAGTATGCGGCTCCAGCATGGAGTCCCTATCTAGTCAAGCATAAGACTAAACTGGAAAAGGTTCAAAGGTTTGCCACCAGACTAGTACCCGAGCTGAGAGGTATGAGCTACGAGGAGCGACTGCAGGAATTAAACCTCACTTCGTTGGAAGACAGAAGAGTTAGGGGGGACATGATCACCACATTCAAGATTCTCAGGGGAATCGACAGGGTTGATAAAGACAGGCTGTTTAACACAAGGGGCACACGCACTAGGGGACACAGGTGGAAGCTGAGTGCCCAAATGAGCCACAGAGATATTAGAAAGAACTTTTTTAGTGTCAGAGTGGTTGACAAATGGAATGCATTAGGAAGCGATGTGGTGGAGGCTGACTCCATACACAGTTTCAAGTGTAGATATGATAGAGCCCATTAGGCTCAGGAAACTGTACACCTGTTGATTGACGGTTGAGAGGCGGGACCAAAGAGCCAGAGCTCAACCCCCGCAAGCACAACTAGGTGAGTAACTAGGTGAGTACATACACACACATATACAAAACAGCTAACAAAAACAGGATAAACAGATTAACATTCAATAATTTTATAAAACATAACATTCTTCAAAAATAATTCAATTTCTATTTCTTTGATATGCAAATTAACAACAAATAATTAGTGCATAATTATATGTATGCACTAATAATTTATGCACACCCAAATACTTTTCTGAGTGTGCCCATAAAAGCGACCCATGACTCGCCAGCTGTCACACACAATACCATTTATCATCACTTTTGTTAGTTCTGCTTTATTGTTATTTTAAAGTTGTTGCAACACTGGCCACCAGAGGGCCAACCACGGCACTTATACTCCACCTTGTAAACAAAGACACGTGACCATCACGAGGCGCAGGTGTTGTTTATCTAAGGCAAGTGTTGTGGGATTAAATTTGTCTAGGCATCAAGTGTTCTCACGGCTGTCAACAGATGTGTAGACATCAACGCCAACACCTTCCTCCTCAGTGGCGTCATCAACGCCTACACCTTCCTCCTCAGTGGCGTCATCAACGCCAACACCTTCCTCCTCAGTTGCGTCATCAACGCCAACACTTTCCTCCTCAGTGGCGTCATCAACGCCTACACCTTCCTCCTCAGTGGCGTCATCAACGCCAACACTTTCCTCCTCAGTGGCGTCATCAACGCCAACACTTTCCTCCTCAGTGGCGTCATCAACGCCTACACCTTCCTCCTCAGTGGCGCTATCAACGCCAACACCTTCCTCCTCAGTGGCGTCATCAACGCCTACACCTTCCTCCTCAGTGGCGCCATCAACGCCAACACCTTCCTCCTCAGTGGCGTCATCAACGCCTACACCTTCCTCCTCAGTGGCGTCATCAACGCCAACACCTTCCTCCTCAGTGGCGCCATCAACGCCTACACCTTCCTCCTCAGTGGCGCCATCAACGCCAACACCTTCCTCCTCAGTGGCGTCATCAACGCCTACACCTTCCTCCTCAGTGGCGCCATCAACGCCAACACCTTCCTCCTCAGTGGCGCCATCAACGCCTACACCTTCCTCCTCAGTGGCGCCATCAACGCCTACACCTTCCTCCTCAGTGGCGCCATCAACGCCTACACCTTCCTCCTCAGTGGCGCCATCAACGCCTACACCTTCCTCCTCAGTGGCGCCATCAACGCCTACACCTTCCTCCTCAGTGGCGTCATCAACGCCTACACCTTCCTCCTCAGTGGCGCCATCAACGCCTACACCTTCCTCCTCAGTGGCGCCATCAACGCCAACACCTTCCTCCTCAGTGGCGTCATCAACGCCTACACCTTCCTCCTCAGTGGCGCCATCAACGCCTACACCTTCCTCCTCAGTGGCGCCATCAACGCCTACACCTTCCTCCTCAGTGGCGCCATCAACGCCTACACCTTCCTCCTCAGTGGCGCCATCAACGCCAACACCTTCCTCCTCAGTGGCGTCATCAACGCCTACACCTTCCTCCTCAGTGGCGCCATCAACGCCTACACCTTCCTCCTCAGTGGCGCCATCAACGCCAAAATAAACAGTCTACAATTAAATATTAAATCAGAAAAAATATTCAGATTCGACTTGATAAGGGTCCAGGATGGACCGAAACGTCGTCCTAAGGGTCCAGGATGGACCGAAACGTCGTGCTAAGGGTCCAGGATGGACCGAAACGTCGTGTTAAGGGTCCAGGATGGACCGAAACGTCGTCCTAAGGGTCCAGGATGGACCAAAACGTCGTCCTAAGGGTCCAGGATGGACCGAAACGTCGTGTTAAGGGTCCATGATGGACCGAAACGTCGTCCTAAGGGTCCAGGATGGACCGAAACGTCGTCCTAAGGGTCCAGGGCAGACCGAAACGTCGTCCTAAGGGTCCAGGATGGACCGAAACGTCGTCCTAAGGGTCCAGGATGGACCAAACCGTCGTCCTAAGGGTCCAGTGCAGACCGAAACGTCGTCCTAACGGTCCAGGGCAGACCGAAACGTCGTGCTAAAGGTCCAGGATAGACCGAAACGCCGTGCTAAGGGTCCAGGATGGAACAAAACGTCGCGCTAAGGGTCCAGGATAGAACAAAACGTCGCGCTAAGGGTCCAGGATGGATCAAAACGTCGCGCTAAGGGTCCAGGATGGAACAAAACGTCGCGCTAAGGGTCCAGGATAGAACAAAACGTCGCGCTAAGGGTCCAGGATGGATCAAAACGTCGCGCTAAGGGTCCAGGATGGAACAAAACGTCGCGCTAAGGGTCCAAAACAGACCGAAACGTTTCCGTAATTTCACCGTGCGTGTGTGTGGGGTGTTACACTCGGTGTTCCACGTCGGTATAAATTGGATAAGTATAGGTATAGGAAAGACCTGGGTAAATACTAGTCCGGTAATAGAGTTGTTGGTTCTCAGTTGTTGGAGGTGGGGGGTCACTTGATGGTTTCAAACGTAGGTTAGACATATCTATATGAATGAGATTGGGTGGATATAGACAGGAGCTGCCTCGTATGGGCCAATAGGCCCTCTGCAGTGACCTTCATTCTTATGTTCGTGTTATTTGTTAGTGTGTTCATCTTGGATAACTGTATAATGTTATTGAGCGTGTTGGAGGTCCGCTCAACCATATTGTATAGACTCATTATTAAGGGTATAATTCTATCCAAATAGTTTGTGATTGCGGCTCCTGTAATTATCCCGTGTTTTCCGCTCCATCTTCCATCCTCAGGGACGGGGAACTGCTCCCTACCCACGTGTGAGCCGTGTGGAATGTGTGAAATAAGTTGTATGTTATTTTACTGTGCAGAATGACAGCATACTGGAGCGAGCGACATGGCAGGAAATGCAGAACTGAGCCAGTGGAGAGAACACTTGCATATATGTTATATAAGCAAGAGTTCAGTCTGAGAACACTTGTATATATGTTATATAAGCAAGAGTTCAGTCTGAGAACACTTGCATATATGTTATATAAGCAAGTGTTCAGTCTGAGAACACTTGCATATATGTTATATAAGCAAGTGTTCAGTCTGAGAACACTTGCATATATGTTATATAAGCACTTCACCAGCCTGCCGTAACTGCCGGTTGGGTGTGGAAGGTGAACAGGTCCTGTGACAAGGCTGTTCAAGCAGTCACTGAGCAAGTCAGTCTGTCTGGCGACAAAAGATGGTCTGCATGATAATATCTGGCTGCTGACATCTGCAACCTGATCTGCACTTGCAGACACTGACGGTGCCAGACATGTTCAACTGCTCCCATGCACACTGCACCATTACACGTCATCTCACATTGCACCATCACACGTCACCTCACACTGCACCATCACACGTCACCTCACACTGCACCATCACACGTCACCTCACACTGCACCATCACATGTCACCTCACACTGCACCATCACACGTCATCTCACACTGCACCATCACACGTCACCTCACATTGCACCATCACACGTCACCTCACATTGCACCATCACATGTCACCTCACACTGCACCATCACACGTCACCTCACATTGCACCATCACACGTCACCTCACATTGCACCATCACACGTCACCTCACACTGCACCATCACACGTCATCTCACATTGCACCATCACATGTCACCTCACACTGCACCATCACACGTCACCTCACATTGCACCATCACACGTCACCTCACATTGCACCATCACACGTCACCTCACACTGCACCATCACACGTCATCTCACATTGCAATCAACATCAACTAAAACATTTATGACCAACATTATGAGGCCATGACTCACAACTTTACCAAAGGTGATCACAAAATATTGCTCCAGGCCAGGAGCTCCATAGGTAACACAAGGCTACACACAGGTAACACAAGACTACACACAGGTAACACAAGACTAGACACAGGTAACACAAGACTACACACAGGTAACACAAGACTAGACACAGGTAACACAAGACTACACACAGGTAACACAAGACTACACACAGGTAACACAAGACTACACACAGGTAACACAAGACTACACACAGGTAACACAAGACTACACACAGGTAACACAAGACTACACACACAGGTAACACAAGACTACACACAGGTAACACAAGACTACACACAGGTAACACAAGACTACACACACAGGTAACACAAGACTACACACACAGGTAACACAAGACTACACACACAGGTAACACAAGACTACACACAGGTAACACAAGACTACACACAGGTAACACAAGACTACACACACAGGTAACACAAGACTACACACAGGTAACACAAGACTACACACAGGTAACACAAGACTACACACACAGGTAACACAAGACTACACACACAGGTAACACAAGACTACACACAGGTAACACAAGACTACACACACAGGTAACACAAGACTACACACACAGGTAACACAAGACTACACACAGGTAACACAAGACTACACACACAGGTAACACAAGACTACACACACAGGTAACACAAGACTACACACAGGTAACACAAGACTACACACACAGGTAACACAAGACTACACACAGGTAACACAAGACTACACACAGGTAACACAAGACTACACACACAGGTAACACAAGGCTACACACAGGTAACACAAGACTACACACACAGGTAACACAAGGCTACACACAGGTAACACAAGACTACACACACAGGTAACACAAGACTACACACACAGGTAACACAAGACTACACACACAGGTAACACAAGACTACACACAGGTAACACAAGACTACACACACAGGTAACACAAGACTACACACAGGTAACACAAGACTACACACACAGGTAACACAAGACTACACACACAGGTAACACAAGACTACACACAGGTAACACAAGACTACACACACAGGTAACACAAGACTACACACACAGGTAACACAAGACTACACACAGGTAACACAAGACTACACACAGGTAACACAAGACTACACACACAGGTAACACAAGGCTACACACAGGTAACACAAGACTACACACACAGGTAACACAAGGCTACACACAGGTAACACAAGACTACACACACAGGTAACACAAGGCTACACACAGGTAACACAAGACTACACACACAGGTAACACAAGGCTACACACAGGTAACACAAGACTACACACACAGGTAACACAAGGCTACACACAGGTAACACAAGACTACACACACAGGTAACACAAGACTACACACACAGGTAACACAAGACTACACACACAGGTAACACAAGACTACACACAGGTAACACAAGACTACACACACAGGTAACACAAGACTACACACAGGTAACACAAGACTACACACACAGGTAACACAAGACTACACACACAGGTAACACAAGGCTACACACACAGGTAACACAAGACTACACACACAGTAACACAAGGCTACACACAGGTAACACAAGACTACACACACAGGTAACACAAGACTACACACAGGTAACACAAGACTACACACACAGGTAACACAAGACTACACACAGGTAACACAAGACTACACACACAGGTAACACAAGGCTACACACAGGTAACACAAGGCTACACACAGGTAACACAAGGCTACACACACAGGTAACACAAGACTACACACACAGGTAACACAAGGCTACACACAGGTAACACAAGACTACACACACAGGTAACACAAGACTACACACAGGTAACACAAGGCTACACATCTTAAAGCGGGAATCATTAGCCAAACTTGGTGATGGGTCTTGACACTCCTCTCCTGATGTGAGCACTAATATGTTGACTCTGACCATGGGAGTACCTTTGTTATTGCTCTTGTGTCGACACTGGACTCCTGCTTGAGGACAGACAGTCGACGTGAGACAGGAGAGACAGTCGACGTGAGAGGAGAGGCAGTCGACGTGAGACAGGAGACGTGAGACAGGAGAGACGGGTACCAACTGACACAGGGGGACACGACACAGTTCCAACAGTACCGAATTCCTTCAGTTCGGTCCATTATGTGAACCGTGACCGAGACAGTCGGTCCGTTTCCCAGGACAGAACCCGCGCCAAGTCCACCGGTCAATTATAAACTAAATCCGGACGTTCCTCGCTCCTTTTCTTAGGTACAAAAACCAGAGAAGAACCGTATTTCCAGGTGTATTTTCTACAAATACAAAATGTCTGTATTTCCAGTGACATATATAAATAAATTTGGCGCCAAATAATTATTTTTAAATCTGTGTCGGTGGGAGCCGGTGGCTGAGCGTACAGAACACTGTACCCGTGATCCTGTGGTCCTGGGTCGATTCCGGGCGCCGGCGAGAAACAATGGGCAGTTTCTTTCACCCTGATGCCTCTGTTACCTAGCAGTAAATAGGTACGTGGGAGTTAGTTAGCTGTCACGGGCTGTTTCCTGGGGGGTGGAGGCATGGTCGAGGACTGGGCCGCGGGGACACTAAGCCCCGAAATCATCGCAAGATAACCACGGTTGTTTAGAACCTCTACAGAAAGATGCCTTCATGCGGTTAGGTTAGGTTAGGGCTCACTGAGGCATCAGTGAGGGCATCACCTCAAGGGTAGAGACCTCTGGCCTAGCAGAGGCCCTACACCTCCACACAACACACATGTACACCAGGGTGTGAGACAGTGACCAGCGGGAGCCCTCCGGGCCGACCTTGGACCGTTCGGGTACGTGTGCTCGAGCTAACAAGACGGTACACAGACGGAGGCTGTGAGGTGCCAGGTACTGGTGCCAGGTAAGTCCACTACGGGCTCACCATAGCCCGTGCTACTTGCCCCGCTCCTGTGCCAGGTAAGTCCAATACGGCTCACCATAGCCCGTGCTACTTGCTCTGCTCCTGTGCCAGGTAAGTCCACTACGGGCTCACCATAGCCCGTGTACTTGCAACTTTTGGCTCCCACTAGCTGAATCTTAAACAACAACCACAAAAGGGTGACTAACATAACAGCTGCATAGTCTAGTGCCAGAAACTGAGAGGAATGCAGATAGCAGACACAAATAGGTTGGCAAAACATCAGACAACAACCCACAATCCTAAAATAATGAGAACGACGACGTTTCGTCCGTCGTGGACCACTATGGAGGCGCATACAGAGTGTCTGTCCGTCGTGGACCACTATGGAGGCGCATACAGAGGCTGTCCGTCGTGGACCACTATGGAGGCGCGTACAGAGTGTCTGTCCGTCGTGGACCACTATGAGGCGCGTACAGAGTGTCTGTCCGTCGTGGACCACTATGGAGGCGCATACAGAGTGTCTGTCCGTCGTGGACCACTATGGAGGCGCGTACAGAGTGTCTGTCCGTCGTGGACCACTATGGAGGCGCGTACAGAGTGTCTGTCCGTCGTGGACCACTATGGAGGCACGTACAGAGTGTCCGTCCGTCATGGACCACTATGGAGGCGCATACAGAGTGTCTGTCCGTCGTGGACCACTATGGAGGCGCGTACAGAGTGTCTGTCCGTCGTGGACCACTATGGAGGCGCGTACAGAGTGTCTGTCCGTCGTGGAACTATGGAGGCGCGTACAGAGTGTCTGTCCGTCGTGGACCACTATGGAGGCGCGTACAGAGTGTCTGTCCGTCGTGGACCACTATGGAGGCGCGTACAGAGTGTCCGTCGTCGTGGACCACTATGGAGGCGCGTACAGAGTGACAGAGAAGGACAGAATACGTGGCCAACAAGAGGCGAGGAAGCAGAACCCACCGCAGAATTAATAGGAATAAAGTCAACAATAGCCAGGGAAAAGAAAGAGGAGAAATAGAGAGAGAAAAGATACAACAAGAAGAGAAGGAGTGCCTAGAGGGGGGTGACCTGACCCTGCTGGTGAACAAGGCTGGCCAGTAATATCTACCGAGACAGTCACCAAAAAACTAGGGTAAATACACCAAATATTTCACATATGACTATGAATATCGNGGATCCATGTATACATGTATAAGAATATATTAATTGCTGCCAGGACGAACATGGTTATCGGCCTTGGCCAGACCTCGGCCCTGGTGGCGGCCCCTGGTGGCGGCCCCTGGTGGCGGCCCCTGGTGGCGGCCCCTGGTGGCGGCGCCTGGTGGCGGCCCCTGGTGGCGGCCCCTGGTGGCGGCCCCTGGTGGCGGCCCCTGGTGGCGGCCCCTGGTGGCGGCGCCTGGTGGCGGCCCCTGGTGGCGGCCCCTGGTGGCGGCCCTGGTGTGTTGTCTCAGCCAGTGGTGGAACACCTTGTTGTTTAGTGGCTACCGTGGTGGCGGCTGTTATGGTGGTGGCCACTGTGGTGGTGGCCGCCGTGGTGGTGGCCGCTGTGGTGGTGGTCGCTGTGGTGGTGGCCGCTGTGGTGGTGGCCGCTTGGTCTAGTCCTACCACGGACTCTTAACGAGAGTCAAGAGGCCACCGAGGGAGACAGCAGTGGTAATTGCTCGCTCCTCCAAGGTCAACTAACGACCAACACAGCAATTGGTTGTGAGATGCGTAACACTGGTTATCTGAGACATACAGGAGGGACTAAAGAGGCAGGCGCCCCTCCGCGCCCAGGGACACATTCCAGCAAGGTTAAAGCCCTGAACAGTAATGAATACCTGGAGGACTCCATCCCATTTCTCTGTGTATATGGACTTGGAAGCTAAGTCCAGGAGTTTGCTCAGGACTCAAAATTGCAGTTTACAGTTGCTTTTGATGTTCCGAGTGCTTCTAACATTAGTAATGATGTCCCTAGTGCTTCTAAACATTAGTAATGATGACCCTAGTGCTTCTAACATTAGTAATGATGACCCTAGTGCTTCTAAACATTAGTAATGATGTCCCTAGTGCTTCTAAACATTTGTAATGATGTCCCTAGTGCTTCTAACATTAGTAATGATGACCCTAGTGCTTCTAAACATTAGTAATGATGTCCCTAGTGCTTCTAAACATTTGTAATGATGTCTCTTGTGCTTCTAAACATTAGTAATGATGTCCCTAGTGCTTCTAAACATTTGTAATGATGTCCCTAGTGCTTCTAAACATTTGTAATGATGTCCCTAGTGCTTCTAAACATTTGTAATGATGTCTCTAGTGCTTCTAAACATTAGTAATGATGTCTCTTGTGCTTCTAACATTAGTAATGATGTCCCTAGTGCTTCTAAACGTTATTATTGACATTCCTGGGGCACAGAACAGTACCCCAGGGCACACTACAGGTGCCAGTACACACCCAAGGTGCCAGACAGTACCCCCGGGGCACACTACAGGTGCCAGTACACACCCAAGGTGCCAGGACAGTACCCTGGGGCACACTACAGGTGCCAGTACACACCCAAGGTGCCAGGACAGTACCCCTGGGGCACACTACAGGTGCCAGTACTCAACCAAGGAGCCAGGACAGTACCCCAGGGCACACTACAGGTGCCAGTACACAACCAAGGTGCCAGGACAGTACCCTGGGGTACACTACAGGTGCCAGTACACACCCAAGGTGCCAGGACAGTACCCTGGGGCACACTACAGGTGCCAGTACACACCCAAGGTGCCAGGACAGTACCCCGGGACACAGGTACATGAACCAATGCCCCAACAATAACAAAAGTTCCAGTTAACGATGAACGAGAGGTGTACGTGTATTTGTATCCATTTGCATAAAAAACTGTTCCCTGTGTTCCTGAGTGTTCGAATTGTCACGTGACGTGCCTATGTGTTCTCAAGACACATGTGGTGTCACGTGTCAGCTGCAGTAGAAGCAGGGGCAGGTGTGGGCAGCTAGCAGGTGTGTGGAGAGGAGGGCAGCGAGGAAGGAGAGATGGCTGCCACTGGTACACTTACCTTCTCATTGAGTTTGGCTGGCTTCATCTCCACGTCTGAGGGACACTTAGTGCAGGGGTCCTCCATCTCGGCAGGTGAGCTACAGGTGTGTGTGTGTGCGGTGCGAGAGGACTGGTTCAGGTGTGTGTGTGCGGGTAGTGGAGATGGAGGCAGTGTGTGGTAGGTCACTCGTCAGGCGCGGGTGGAAGCGGAGTGGCTGCCTGTATCTGCCCTTACCTGGCGCACGGGTCCTTTGTGGCCCCACCCTGCTGCTGCCACCACCCTGCTGCTGCCACCACCCTGCTGCTGCCACCACCCTGCTGCCACCACCACCCTGCTGCTGCCACCACCCTGCTGCTGCCACCACCACCCTGCTGCTGCCACCACCCTGCTGCTGCCACCACCACCCTGCTGCTGCCACCACCCTGCTGCTGCCACCACCCTGCTGCTGCCACCACCCTGCTGCTGCCACCACCACCCTGCTGCTGCCACCACCACCCTGCTGCCACCACCCTGCTGCTGCCACCACCCTGCTGCTGCCACCACCACCCTGCTGCCACCACCCTGCTGCTGCCACCACCCTGCTGCTGCCACCACCCTGCTGCTGCCACCACCACCCTGCTGCCACCACCACCCTGCTGCCACCACCACCCTGCCACCACCACCACCCTGCCACCACCACCCTGCCACCACCACCACCCTGCCACCATCCTCACTACCACTTTGCTGTTGAAGGAGGCTGCAGAGGCTAAACATCAGAGGTCCACGGTTGTTCAACATCCTACCAGCGAGCATCAGAAATATTGCCGGAACAACCGTGGACATCTTCAAGAGGAAACTAGATAGTTTTCTTCAAGGAGTGCCGACCAACCGGGCTGTGGTGGGTATGTGGGCCTGCGGGCCGCTCCAAGCAACAGCCTGGTGGACCAAACTCTCACAAGTCAAGCCTGGCCTCGGGCCGGGCTTGAGGAGTAGAGGAACTCCCAGAACCCCATCAACCAGGTATCAAGCACGTTGTTTATCGCCTAATAACTCAAGTCTTCAATAAAACATTTAACACCGGTAACTCCCAGAATTTTGGAAAAAAGCATAGTCTCAATGTTGCAAAAAAGCTGACGTACATGAGGCACTGAACTACAGACCAGTCTTACTGACAACTATTCTGCTGAAATTGCTGGAAAAAGTAATCAACTTGAGAATAACGGAACGCCTGGAGAGGATAAACTTTGTATCAAATAGCCAGAGTGAACCATTGAAGGGAAAGTCATGCCTGATAAACTTGATCGAGTTGAAGAACAGAGAACAGCCACAGTCAGAGAAGAGGCTTCAAGGTGGAGGAATGTAGAGAGTGGAGTTCTCAAGGGTCGTTCCTGGGTCCCCTAATGAACGTGAACGACCAGGAAGTCTCAGTCTTGCACACGACGACACGAAGATAATGATGAGTATAAACCCAAGAAGACTGGCCGCGACACACGCCAAGAATGAGCAGACAAATGGTTGTTAGTATTGAGAGAGCAGGACCAGAGGACACAGGCGGGAGCTGCACACTCCAGTGTACAGAAGGCATGAAAGGTATTACTCGTACACTGTACGTGTGGTCAACAGGTGCACTTTCTGATGGTAGAAGTTGTGGTAGCGACGACCACCACCACAACCACCACCACCACCACCACCCACACCACCCCCCCCCCCACCACCACCACCACCAGTCCTGCTCCCGCCTAAGGCTACACATCCTTTAAGCCAAGATATTATCGTTGCTAATAAGAGCTAACATCCCGCCTAGCAACTATATGACCTACAGGGGCCTGACGGCTGAGTGGGACAGCGCTCGGGATTCGTAGTCCTAAGGTTCCGGGTCGATCCCCGGTGGAGGCGGAAACAAATGGGCAGAGTTTTTCACCCTGATGCCCTGTTCACCAAGCAGTAAATAGTACCTCGGAGTTAGACAGCTGCTATGGGCTGCTTCCTGCGGATGTGTAACAAAAGGAGCCTGGTCGAGAATCGGGCCGCGGAGACGCTAAGCCCCGAAATCATCTCAATATACCCGTGCTTGTCAATATGTACCTCATCCCAGCTGACAGAAGGCCACATATTCTGGACATCATTCATGTCCCAGTATTACCTTACACAGTGAGGGACCTGGAGCCAGATTCACGAAGCAGTTACGCAAGTACTTAGCAACGTTTTCCTTCTTATCATCTTCGTGGCGGCTCCGTCGGGATTCACGAAGGCAATTAAGAGCGCCGATCTTCCTAAAAAGCCCGCCTGGCGCTACGACGCCCCAGACCTGTCGTAGCGTTACGTAAGCTGGATATAACTGAAGCAGTCTCTACTACACAACCCGGAGCATCGGGCCTGGCCAGGGTCAGGGTCATGGCCCGGCCAGAGTCAGGGTCAGGGCCCGGGCCAGGACCAGGGCCCGGTCAGGGCCAGGCCAGGGTCAGGGTCAGGGTCAGGGCCAGGGTCAGGGCCAGGGTCATGGCCAGGGTCAGGGTATATTATATATACATATATATAATATTATAAATATATGCATATAATATTATAACATCACAAACCCAACATGGAGGTGTGTGGAGGTTGCCATAGGCACTTCGGAAGACTGTTGTAGGCATTGTATGTA
The DNA here is from genome assembly GCA_020271785.1 of Procambarus virginalis. Classification (NCBI taxonomy): domain Eukaryota; kingdom Metazoa; phylum Arthropoda; class Malacostraca; order Decapoda; family Cambaridae; genus Procambarus; species Procambarus virginalis. Next base: position 28,420 of record WNGS01164805.1, on the reverse strand, counting down.
ATATTTGTAACATAAGATTTCACCTGAGTTGTACAGGATTACCTACACAATATGCAAACCGGGAAGGTACCTACTGGATCTGTGAAAGTGACAGACAGGTTGGGAAAACATTGCCAAACTAATGAATGACATTCCTGAAGTACACAGGCTACAATTCACACAAAACTACCAGAAATATATGCAGAGTATATAAAGACAGCAACGAACTCTGAGCACAACCCAGGGATTGAGAATTTAGAGAGTCAAAGTAGCAATGTAGAAGGACATAGCGTCGAGGTACACAAAAATGAAGGCAATATTGTAGAGCAAACTGGTGATATGAATAAGGAGATAAAAATGAGACGAATGAGAAAGACGAAAGCAACAAGGCGAAAGATAAGGGTAATACCGAGAATAATGCAGAAACGAGAAAGTTGGAACAAAAATCACAAAGGTAGCCAAGTCGTACACGGATACAAACAAGAATAATGCAATCACAGATGAAAATATTTGCAGGTATTATGCAAAAGGACAGTGCAGATATGGGCCCAGAGGCACGGAATGCTCATTCATGCACCCACGGAAATGCCGGAACTGGTTAGGGAAAGGCAGATGTCGTTTTGATACTGAGTGTAGATATTTTCACCCTAAGCTATGCAAACTCTCAGTTAATGAGAGGAAATGCTACGATCTTCATTGCCCCGATTTCCACGTCAGAGGTACACAGCGCTATAAGAGAGGAAGTCCAATATAATAGCCCTGAACTTTTTTAGAGGCAGGCAGAAACAGAGGGAGAAACAGACAGGCAGAAACGTGGCAGGAGTACGGATGGAGAGGGGGAAATGCCCGAGACTGGACTACATTTCGTCATCAAGCCCACACATACTACACCCCCAACTACACAGAGACTACCACACTCCCCAATATCACTTCCAAAACTGGACAACCCATTGCCACAACAACACCCCTGGGTCAGGGTAGAGAGAGGAGAACCACCAAAACCTTCCAGAAGTGACACACAATATGGACAATCATTCATTTTTGCAAACATTCAAGGTCTAAAGCCAAAGTCAAGGAATAAAGTCAAGTTCATAAATGGTCTCCTATTTAG
>WNGS01164805.1:9663-26330 GCA_020271785.1 Procambarus virginalis | reverse complement strand
AAACTACCTGTCCTCTGGTATCACAGCGAGGCCTCTACACGTAACTCGCTGAATACAGACACGTCATCAGTACATGGACCAATACATGGGACCACTAGGAAACATCACTTCTCTGCTGACATAGACATACACCCTTTCGCTCAATAGATGGCGCTGTGACCGTCACTCCTCCCGAGCTCTTGGCGATGAATGGGTTCGGATAACACTGATGACTTGTTATCCGTTGTTGCTGGATTGTACCGTTGTTGCTGATTGTACCGTTGTTGCTGATTGTACCGTTGTTGCACCCAGGGCAGCCAAGGTCTCTACACCAGTCTGCTTTACAGAAGCAGTGAGCCGCCGCCGGAAGAGAACTGTGAATGTTCTACTGTCTGCCTGTGGAGTGGCAATGACGGGATTTGCCGTACCCGGGCTGGCTAGTAGAAGAGACGACTGACTGGTGCCGAAGAGGAGAGTAACCAGCGATTTGTACGAAGCTCCTGCCTAGGGCCCGCTACCCTAGTATCTACAAGTGAAGTGGCCCTGCAGCGCGAGGCTGATTGTTACCTGCCAGCACCATGCTGGACTGTGGTTGTGGGCCTTCACGAAGAGGCACTTAGTGGGATTGTGGCTTGGCTGGCCCGTGCCAGGGTAGACTCATTGTTGTTTCCCGGTACCTACTGATAGTAGTATCACAGATAGGAAACACGGTACAAGACTGCATCGATTGAGCTTTGCCGAGTGTTTAGTGTCTTCTGAGAGAGGCTTTGTTGTACATAGTGTATAACTCTTCCTTTTAAGAGTTATATATATATATATGGTGATGGAAAAAATTATATATGGATAAAGTGATGAACTGTTGTATTTAATGTACTTCCCCCTTTTGTTTTACTTGTATTACTGAGCTCACCCCTTGAAAGCCTCTACTAACTTGGGCCAGATACCAGAACTTTAGTACCACCAGGAAGAACCCGTAGCGTCCCATTGAGGCCGTAACACTCAGCAACACGGTACAATCTCAGCACAACGGTACAGTCCATGTATAAGCGCCCCAGTGATGCATGTATGCATGTATAAGCGCCCCAGGGATGCCATGTATGCATGTATAAGCGCCCCAGGGGATGCATGTATATATGTATAAGTAGCGCCCAGGGATGCCATGTATACATGTATAAGAATATATTAATTGCTGCCCAGGACGAACATGGTTATCGGCCTTGGCCAACCTCGGCCCCAGGTGGCGGCCCTGGTGGCGCCCCTGGTGTGTGTGTCTCAGCCATTGTGGAACACTTGTTGTCTAGTGGCTACCGTGTGGCGGCTGTTAGGTGGTGGCCACTGTGGTGGTGGCCGCGTGGTGGTGGCCGCTGTGGTGGTGGCCGCTGTGGTGGTGGCCGCCTGGTCTAGTCCTACCACGGACTCTTAACCAGAGTCAAGAGGCCACCGAGGGAGCAGCAGTGGTAATTGCTCGCTCCTCCAAGGTCAACTAACGACCAACACAGCAATTGGTTGTGAGATGCGTAACAATGGTCTCTGAGACTACAGGAGGGACTAAAGAGGCAGGCGCCCCTCCGCGCCCAGGGACACACATTCCAGCAAGGTTAAAGCCGAACATTAATGAATACCTGGAGGACTCCATCCCATTTCTCTGTGTATATGGACTTGGAAGCTAAGTCCAGGAGTTTGCTCAGACTCAAAATGCAGTTTACAGTTGCTTTTGATGTTCCGAGTGCTTCTAAACATTAGTATTGATGTTCCGAGTGCTTCTAAACATTAGTATTGATGTCCCTTGTGCTTCTAAACGTTATATTGACATTCCTGGGGCACAGAACAGTACCCTGGGCACACTACAGGTTCCAGTACACAACAAGGTGCCAGGACAGTACCCCTGGGGCACACTACAGTTCCAGTACACAACCAAGTGCCAGGACAGTACCCTGGGCACACTACTGGTGCCAGTACACACCCAAGGAGCCAGGACAGTACCCCGGGGCACACTACAGGTGCCAGTACACAACCAAGGTGCCAGGACAGTACCCCTGGGCACACTACAGGTGCCAGTACACAACCAAGGTGCCAGGACAGTACCCCGGGGCACACTACAGGTGCCAGTACACAACCAAGGTGCCAGGACAGTACCCCTGGGCACACTACAGGTGCCAGTACACAACCAAGGTGCCAGGACAGTACCCCTGGGCACACTACAGGTGCCAGTACACAACCAAGGTGCCAGGACAGTACCCCTGGGCACACTACAGGTGCCAGTACAACCAAGGTGCCAGGACAGTACCCCTGGGCACACTACAGGTGCCAGTACACAACCAAGGTGCCAGGACAGTACCCCTGGGCACACTACAGGTGCCAGTACACACCCAAGGTGCCAGGACAGTACCCCTGGGCACACTACTGGTGCCAGTACACACCCAAGGAGCCAGGACAGTACCCCGGGGCACACTACAGGTGCCAGTACACAACCAAGGTGCCAGGACAGTACCCCTGGGCACACTACAGGTGCCAGTACACAACCAAGGTGCCAGGACAGTACCCCTGGGCACACTACAGGTGCCAGTACACACCCAAGGAGCCAGGACAGTACCCCGGGGCACACTACAGGTGCCAGTACACAACCAAGGTGCCAGGACAGTACCCCTGGGCACACTACAGGTGCCAGTACACACCCAAGGTGCCAGGACAGTACCCTGGGCACACTACAGGTGCCAGTACACACCCAAGGTGCCAGGACAGTACCCCTGGGCACACTACAGGTGCCAGTACACACCCAAGGTGCCAGGACAGTACCCCTGGGCACACTACAGGTGCCAGTACCACACCCAAGGTGCCAGGACAGTACCCCTGGGCACACTACAGGTGCCAGTACACACCCAAGGTGCCAGGACAGTACCCCTGGGCACACTACAGGTGCCAGTACACAACCAAGGTGCCAGGACAGTACCCTGGGCACACTACAGGTGCCAGTACACAACCAAGGTGCCAGGACAGTACCCCTGGGCACACTACAGGTGCCAGTACACAACCAAGGTGCCAGGACAGTACCCCTGGGCACACTACAGGTGCCAGTACACACCCAAGGAGCCAGGACAGTACCCCGGGGCACACTACAGGTGCCAGTACACACCAAGGAGCCAGGACAGTACCCGGGCACACTACAGGTGCCAGTACACAACCAAGGTGCCAGGACAGTACCCCTGGGCACACTACAGGTGCCAGTACACAACCAAGGTGCCAGGACAGTACCCCTGGGCACACTACAGGTGCCAGTACACACCCAAGGAGCCAGGACAGTACCCCGGGGCACACTACAGGTGCCAGTACACACCCAAGGAGCCAGGACAGTACCCCTGGGCACACTACAGGTGCCAGTACACAACCAAGGTGCCAGGACAGTAACCCTGGGCACACTACAGGTGCCAGTACACACCCAAGGTGCCAGGACAGTACCCGGGGCACACTACAGGTGCCAGTACACACCCAAGGAGCCAGGACAGTACCCCGGGGCACACTACAGGTGCCAGTACACAACAAAGGTGCCAGGACAGTACCCCTGGGCACACTACAGGTGCCAGTACACAACCAAGGTGCCAGGACAGTACCCCTGGGGCACACTACAGGTGCCAGTACACAACCAAGGTGCCAGGACAGTACCCTGGGCACACTACAGGTGCCAGTACACACCCAAGGTGCCAGGACAGTACCCCTGGGCACACTACAGGTGCCAGTACACAACCAAGGTGCCAGGACAGTACCCCGGGCACACTACTGGTGCCAGTACACACCCAAGGTGCCAGGACAGTACCCCGAGGCACACTACTGGTGCCAGTACACACCCAAGGTGCCAGGACAGTACCCGAGGCACACTACAGGTGCCAGTACACAACCAAGGTGCCAGGACAGTACCCCGGGACACAGGTACATGAACCAATGCCCCAACAATAACAAAAGTTCCAGTTAACGATGAACGAGAGGTGTACGTGTATTTGTATCCATTTGCATAAAAACTGTTCCCTGTGTTCCTGAGTGTTCGAATTGTCACGTGACGTGCCTATGTGTCCTCAAGACACATGTGGTGTCACGTGTCAGCTGCAGTAGAAGCAGGGGCAGGTGTGGGCAGCTAGCAGGTGTTTGGAGAGGGAGGGCAGCGAGGAAGAGAGATGGCTGCCACTGGACACTTACCTTTTCACTGAGTTTGGCTGGCTTCATCTCCACGTCTGAGGGACACTTAGTGCAGGGGTCCTCCATCTCGGCAGGTGAGCTACAGGTGTGTGTGTGGCGGTGCGAGAGGACTGGTTCAGGTGTGTGTGTGCGGGTAGTGGAGATGGAGGCAGTGTGTGGTAGGTCACTCGTCAGGCGCGGGTGGAAGCGGAGTGGCTGCCTGTATCTGCCCTTACCTGGCGCACGGGTCCTTGTGGCCCCACCCTGCTGCTGCACCACCCTGCTGCTGCCACCACCACCCTGCTGCTGCCACCACCCTGCTGCTGCCACCCCCTGCTGCCACCACCACCCTGCTGCCACCACCACCCTGCTGCTGCCACCACCACCCTGCTGCTGCCACCACCCTGCGCGCCACCACCCTGCTGCTGCCACCACCACCCTGCTGCTGCCACCACCACCCTGCTGCTGCCACCACCCTGCTGCCACCACCACCCTGTTCTGCCACCACCCTGCTGCACCACCAAGCTGCTGCCACCAACCACCCTGCTGCTGCCACACCACCCTGCTGCTGCCACCACCACCCTGCTGCTGCCACCACCACCCTGCTGCTGCCACCACCCTGCTGCTGCCACCACCCTGCTGCTGCCACCACCCTGCTGCTGCCACNCTGGGGTGCAGTGGAGTACACCTTGTGCCCCGGAGGGGGGGCCTGGGAGGTGTTCCTGGGGTGCAGTGGAGTACACCTTGTGCCCCGGGGGGGGGGGCCTGGGAGGTGTTCCTGGGGTGTAGTGGAGTACACCTTGTGCCCCGGGGGGGGCCTGGGAGGTGTTCCTGGGGTGTAGTGGAGTACACCTTGTGCCCCGGGGGCCTGGGAGGTGTTCCTGGGGTGTAGTGGAGTACACCTTGTGCCCCGGGGGCCTGGGTGGTGTTCCTGGGGTGTAGTGGAGTACACCTTGTGCCCCGGGGGGGGCCTGGGTGGTGTTCCTGGGTGTAGTGGAGTACACCTAGTGCCCCGGGGGCCTGGGAGGTGTTCCTGGGGTGTAGTGGAGTACACCTTGTGCCCGGGGGGGGGCCTGGGTGGTGTTCCTGGGGTGTAGTGGAGTACACCTTGTGCCCGGGGGGGGGGGGGGTCTGGAGGTGTTCCTGGGGTGTAGTGGAGTACACCTTGTGCCCCGGGGGGGGCCTGGGAGGTGTTCCTGGGGTGTAGCGGAGTACACCTAGTGCCCCGGGGGTCTGGGAGGTGTTCCTGGGGTGTAGTGGAGTACACCTTGTGCCCGGGGGGGGGGCTGGGTGGTGTTCCTGGGGTGTAGCGGAGTACACCTAGTGCCCGGGGGCCTGGGAGGTGTTCCTGGGGTGTAGTGGAGTACACCTAGTGCCCCGGGGGGGGGCCTGGGTGGTGTTCCTGGGGTGTAGTGGAGTACACCTAGTGCCCGGGGCCTGGGAGGTGTTCCTGGGGTGTAGTGGAGTACACCTTGTGCCCCGGGGCCTGGGAGGTGTTCCTGGGGTGTAGTGGAGTACACCTTGTGCCCCGGGGGGGGGCCTGGGTGGTGTTCCTGGGGTGTAGTGGAGTACACCTAGTGCCCCGGGGGCCTGGGTGGTGTTCCTGGGGTGTAGTGGAGTACACCTAGTGCCCCGGGGGCCTGGGTGGTGTTCCTGGGGTGTAGTGGAGTACACCTAGTGCCCCGGGGGGCCTGGGAGGTGTTCCTGGGGTGTAGTGGAGTACACCTAGTGTCCCGGGGGTCTGGGTGGTGTTCCTGGGGTGTAGCGGAGTACACCTTGTGCCCCGGGGGGGGGCCTGGGAGGTGTTCCTGGGGTGTAGTGGAGTACACCTTGTGCCCCGGGGGCCTGGGAGGTGTTCCTGGGGTGTAGTGGAGTACACCTTGTGCCCCGGGGGCCTGGGTGGTGTTCCTGGGGTGTAGTGGAGTACACCTAGTGCCCCGGGGGCCTGGGTGGTGTTCCTGGGGTGTAGTGGAGTACACCTTGTGCCCCGGGGGCCTGGGTGGTGTTCCTGGGGTGTAGTGGAGTACACCTTGTGCCCCGGGGGCCTGGGAGGTGTTCCTGGGGTGTAGTGGAGTACACCTTGTGCACGGGGGGCCTGGGAGGTGTTCCTGGGGTGTAATGGAGTACACCTTGTGCCCCGGGGGCCTGGGAGGTGTTCCTGGGGTGTAGTGGAGTACACCTTGTGCCCCGGGGGGGGCCTGGGAGGTGTTCCTGGGGTGTAGTGGAGTACACCTTGTGCCACGGGGGGGCCTGGGAGGTGTTCCTGGGGTGTAGTGGAGTACACCTTGTGCCACGGGGGGGCCTGGGAGGTGTTCCTGGGGTGTAGTGGAGTACACCTTGTGCCCGGGGGCCTGGGAGGTGTTCCTGGGGTGTAGTGGAGTACACCTTGTGCCCCGGGGGGGGGGGGGGCCTGGGTAGCCCTCTCCGCCCTGGTCAAGTACACACTGACACCTCAGGGTCACCATTGCAGCCAGATGGCCTCTCTTACAGTACTAATTTGTTCTGTAGAAGAAGGTGGACGATGTACCGGATGTGCATGTAATATATTTGAACAATCTTCTCTCGTACATACAGCAATGAAGCGCGTCAATGACTGGGCAAGTACAACTCAAACCGAACTTGCAGGCATATACCTTGCCACTGAATTTTTAAAAGACAAAGGCAGTGGACTTATATACTGTGACTCGCAGAGTGCACTCCTGGCATTGAACGCACATAGTAGTGACACCCAGAAAATAGTCAGTGATATTCGAATGAATGTTTTAGCAGCTAAAGAAAACAGTTTTGAAATTAAATTCCTATGGATACCATCACATGTTGGCATCTCAAGGCATGACACTGTTGATATGCTTGCAAAGACAGCCTGTAGAAAACCAGTGGTAGAAATTGATATGGGTGTTTCATTAGCAGTGACAAAGAGAATACTTAAACAAATATTTAATGAAGATCTCACCGACCTAACAAATTCACAAAGACCTGAAAGTTGTAGCATTAAATATTATGATAGATATCGTGAGGAGACATTCACATATGGGACTAATAGAACAAGAACCCGGCAATGTGATGTTATAGTGGCCAGAATACGCCTGGGATATAGACGTATCTGGCAGCTTTCTCAAAACTCAAATGTCGAGTACACAATGTGTCAACTTTGTGAAAGAGAAAACATGCACTCTCTTGAACATTATATTGTAGAATGTCCCATATTGACTGACTTTCGCCCTCCTGGGCTAAGGTATGCTGAACTGTGTAATTACTATATGAGTACTGGAACACTTGATGATATATTGGACTTGTACCCAAGATTGACCATGTAATGTATCAATTATACAATGTATGTATGTGATGTAACTATACAACTTGAGCTTGTAAAAGCACCTTAATCACCTTCTGTGGTTAAGTTCTTAATAACACACTAGTTTCTCTATCAGCTATCTTTCCCTCTCAGAGTAGGAGAGCCATAAATATATGTGTGTATGTATGTATGTGTGTGAATATGTGTATGAATGTATATATTTATATCTATGTATATGTGTGCGTATACATGTGTATCTATGTGTATAAAGTATATGTGGAAGCTGATAAGTATAACATTTCACCTTTGTAATTGTGTAATTGTACATTAATGATACTATGTAAAAGACACTTCGAACACTTTATGTAGGACATACGTAAATCTGTGTATCTATGTATTTACGTATGTAGGTTAGCTTAGCATTTTAAAAGCACCGACTCACCTTCTGTGGTTGATTGTTCAATAAACCCTTGAACTATATGTTTAACACATCACTCACCCTGTCCATGGAGGACAGAAGAAAATGTATATATGCTGGTTAGCATTGTAAATGTCTGGCCACGTCTGTGGTAGAAAATAATAATAATAAAGTACTAATTTAACTAGAAAGTTTCTATAGGTAAACTATGCTAGGAAGAGTTTTTAAATTCTTACATAAATTATTTATTAAATTAAAAAAAAACATATATTTTATTTTTTAAAGAAACGATTTTATTTCTCTTTTATTTTTTTTTGTATTTACGTAATTTTTTTCAAGAGTGATATTTGGAATTTGTAAACTCAGAACACCAGTGATTGTCCCTAGCACACTCAAGGTGTAAATAAAGGGAGGGGGGGGGGGTGGTATCCCATGTGTTCCATGGGTATATTCTACGGTGTACCTTTACCATCTATAAGCCTGAACTACGGGGCTCACCATAGCCCGTGCTGCTTAGAACTTTTGGTTCCAAGTAGCGAATCTTTAAGAACACCAAGATGTAAGCCTGAAGCCCGTCACCCAACACGCCAACACACACCTGGTGCAGCATGTGTCACTCACACACCTGATGCAGCATGTGTCTCTCACACACCTGGTGCAGCATGTGTCACTCACACACCTGATGCAGCATGTGTCACTCACACACCTGATGCTACATGTGTCACTCACACACCTGATGCAACATGTGTCACTCACACATCAGAACAGGCCTTGAGTGCTCTCAATACCTGTCACGGACACACTGCAACAGACCTTGCATGATGCAACACCCGCCACCAATACATCACCCGAGGCTACACACAGCCTCGGGTGATGTATTGCTGTACTGTATTGATGTATTTTATGTATTGTATTGATGTATTTTATGTATTGTATTGATGATGTCACCCCTGTACCACCGTCGTGTCCACTCTCCCTTCCCACACCTGTCCACAACACTCTACACATCTGTTGACGGGAGTACGTCACTCAGAGCCGGAGCCTGTCTGTCAAGCCATAATATGGGCCGCACTTGACAACTCAAGGAGAGGGAAAGTGTCAGAGCTGCATGTTTGGTCTGACGTTTGTGTTGTTAGACTTGTCAGTAACGTAGATTAAATTGACTGTGAGGAGTCAACAGTACTGTGGCTTGGACTCTGGACTACCTGTAGCCAGTAATTGTTAACAGTCAACTGCTTCCCTGAGCGTGCGTGCGAACGCGCGTGTGTACTTGTTGAAGAGTCAGCCCTCGACCACCTCCCCCCCCCCTGGGGGCGCTTCTCTACGTAATAGTTAAGACCTTGACCATCATGGACAGTTGGAGCCGTACATACACTGTCCCGCTAGTAATGCTAGCATTGTATTAATGCCATGACTGTGGAGGAAAATACAGTACAAGCAATGATCGTGATGCAGTGGTACTGAGGCAGTGTGTGAGTGTGTGATACACCCCGAGTGTTGATGGGATGAGCTCACTACCTCCCCACCTCCACCCTGTGTGTTGTTGCAACCCGTTCTCGCATTTGCTTACAGTCAATATTGGCTTATTTAATAAGTGCATATGTGACATACTAATTAAGTGTAAATATTTTAGTTTACCTTGAAAAGCTTCATAGAAAACACCGACCTCACCTAACCTTCTTAGAATGTTAAGATAAGCATCTTATTGCTTCTTAGTTATAATTATTACTTAACCTATCAACGGTATAGGTTAAGTAATAATTGTAATTAAGGAGCAATAAGATGCTTATCTTAACATACTAAGAAGGTTAGGTGAGGTCGGTGTTTTCTATGAAGCTTTTCAAGGTAAACTAAAATATTCACAATCAATTAGTATGTCACATATGCACTTATTAAATAAGCCAATATTGACTATAAGCAAGTGCGATATCGGGTTGGTTGACAACCATTAAGTTAGTAGGTAGCTGCCTCCTGACTGTCTGGTCTGGCACCTGTGGTTCACTGCTCGCCACACACCTGAGATCTTCCCTTCGTCTACTGGGGTGCTTGAAAGTCACCCCGGAGCACCTTAGGTGAGGGTGGACTGGACCTGAGCACTCCAGGTGCACAGTCTGTGAGCAGGACCTGGGTGATGATCTCTCACACCACATTATTGACCGTCCAGTCATTAAGACCTGCCCTCATGCAAGACCTGGAGCTTCGTAGTTACTCTATTACCTCTCGTGTTCTTGAGGATATCCACATAATGCACCGACACTTTACAAGTGAGGCAACTGATCACATGACCTTGGATCACATGGCTAACATCCTGTGAGGCAGGGACACATGGATAGCCCTAGACACATACTGTGTAGCCCCTTCACATAGTCCAGTCATAAGGGTTCGGGCCATGAACGACGGTGAACAGTTGGCCAAGGTCAACTACCCTAACATGCCCCGCCAGTTACTCTTCCCTCGCTACTTATCACACCCTGGAGGAGGTTAAGCGTGAAGACCTTAAGGCAGCAGCAAGTTGCTGGCTGGTGAAGGTCATCCTGGTGAAGGTCATCCTGGTGAAGGTCATCCTGGTGAAGGTCATCCTGGTGAAGGTCATCCTGGTGAAGGTCATCCTGGTGAAGGTCATCCTGGCGCACGTCACCTGGACGAGGCCTCAACAAGGCGGTGGTTGTGATCTCGAACCAACGAACACAATATTTCCTTCACATAACCCAACACATGTGATCTGAATTTAAAGAGAGGACATTTCGATCCATCTTGGACCTTAATGAAGTGATAAGGGGGTCCAGCACGGACCGAAACGTCCTCGTCACTTTCATATCCAGGGAGGGTTAGGTTATGTGTTTTAGCCACGCTGTTGTGACTGGTTTTCTGCATTGCCCACAGTATTTCGACATGTAAATGTTCCCCGACACGGTGAAAACTTTCTAGTACCCCATGGGAAACTACTGCACAAGCTTGAGATGCAGGCGAAATTAAATGGAAGACGGTTCAGTGGATAAGGGAGTACTTAAACAACAGAAGACAGCGAGTCAGTGTGAGGGGTGAGGTCTCAGAGTGGCGAGACGTCACCAATGGAGTCCCGCAGGGGTCAGTCCTTGGATCTATCTTGTTTCGTCAGCCCATCTTCCTGTTTAGATAGTACTTTTTCCAACTATATGGACCATTGTACAAACATAGACCTAATGGACAATTAGTAGAAATTGGCACTATTAACTTTATAGCGTTCGAAAAAATAAAGTTGAAATCCAAACTTAAATATTGCCAGGCCTAATATAGCACACATAGGTACAATATTAGGCCTGGGATCACTAGTTAATTTTTGTTTTACAATATCAACTCAGAAACCTTTTCAATTTGTCAAATTCAGTAGTACCGATTTATACTTTCTAGTATGTTGACTAGGCCACACACTAGAAGACCACACACAATCGACTTGAGAATGGTCCAGGACGGACCGAAACGTCGTCGTCCCTTCACCTTCTAGTGTGTGGTCTGGTCAACATACTTTAGCCGCGTTATTGTGACTCATCGCCTGCTTATACTTTCTAATTGTCCCATACGTCGATAAACATACTATCGTGCTCATCGTGACTATAAGTTCTACCTTAACAGGAGGCTGTGATGGCTGGGCTGTGATGCTCAGATATGTAAAGGATCTCCCAGACGGAATAGACTCGTTCCTCTCAATGGTTGCTGATGATGCAAAAATTATGAGGAGGATTAAGACAAGAAGATAGTAGGAGGGTACAAGGTGACCTAGACAAACTGTAGGTCTGTCTAGGTCATATAGCAGTAAAAGCAACACAGTGAATTACTAATTAACAACACCACAACACTGAAGTCAGTGTTGTGAGTGTGGCTACGACGACACCTGCCACTACCTTCACCCTCGTGGCAGTAATGAGGAGTGTATAAACAATAAATAGAGTGAATAAGGAGAGAGAGAGAAGGAGAGGATGGCGAGATGTGACGTCATTATGACCTTACACAGGCGTCGCTGGTCTTATCCGGCCTCATCTAGAGAGTTTTCCTAGATTATCCGGCTTTATCCTGGCTCGCTCTGGCTTATATCCGGCCTGGTGCTCACCTCCTCTGGCTCTCACCTTCCCTCACTATCACCTTAATATATGTTTGTGGCTTTGTGTTAATTACATCTCTCTCTCTCTCTCTCTCTCTCTCTCTCTCTCTCTCTCTCTCTCTCTCTCTCTCTCTCTCTCTCTCTTATTCTAATAATAAATAATAGTAATTGTAATTGAAATTGAAATTGAAATAAGTTTATTGAGGTAAAATACACACAAAGGGATGAGGCAGCTCAAGCTATTTTCACCCCGTTCAGTACATCGTGTTAATACATACATATAAACACATCACAAACAATAAACATATTACCAAACATTCTGAGAGATCAACATATACATTTCCTCCTTTACACATGTACCCATAGTAGTAACAGTTTCTAACTATTACTACTATTTTTTTCATATCACACACACACACCCGAGGAAGCAGCCCGTGACAGCTGACTAACTCCCAGGTACCAATTTACTGCTAGGTAACAGGGGCATAGGGTGAAAGAAACTCTGTCCAATGTTACTCGCCGGCGCCCGGGATCGAACCCGGGACCACAGGATCACAAGTCCAGCGTGCTGTCCGCTCGGCCGACCGGCTCCATGATTGTGTGTACTCACCTAGTTGTGCTTGCGGGGGTTGAGCTCTGGCTCTTTGGTCCCGCCTCTCAACTGTCAATCAACAGGTGTACAGATTCCTGAGCCTATTGGACTCTATCATATCTACACTTGAATCTGTGTATGGAGTCAGCCTCCACCACATCACTGCCTAATGCATAGCATTAGACACACACACACACACACACACACACACACACACACACACACACACACACACACACACACACACACACACACACACACACACACACACACACACACACACACAGCGTGGAATGTATTAGGCAGTGATATGTATTAGGCAGGATACAGAATAGGGGATGAAGTACTTAATGAAACAGACAGAGAGAAAGATCTAGGAGTTGATATCACACCAAACCTGTCTCCTGAAGCCCACATAAAGAGAATAACGTCTGCGGCATATGCGAGGCTGGCTAACATCAGAACGGCGTTCAGGAACCTGTGTAAGGAATCATTCAGAATCTTGTACACCACATATGTAAGACCAATCCTGGAGTACGCGGCCCCAGCATGGAGCCCGTACCTTGTCAAGCACAAGACGAAGCTGGAAAAAGTCCAAAGGTATGCTACTAGACTAGTCCCAGAACTAAGAGGCATGAGTTATGAGGAAAGGCTGCGGGAAATGCAACTTACGACACTGGAAGACAGAAGAGTAAGGGGGGACATGATCACAACCTACAAAATCCTCAGGGGAATTGACCGGGTAAACAAGGATGAACTATTCAACACTGGAGGGGCGCGAACAAGGGGACACAGGTGGAAGCTGAGTACCCAAATGAGCCACAGAGATATTAGAAAGAACTTTTCAGTGTCAGAGTAGTTAGTAAATGGAATGCACTAGGCAGTGATGTGGTGGAGGCTGACTCCATACACAGTTTCAAATGTAGATATGATAGAGCCCAGTAGGCTCAGGAAACTGTACACCAGTTGATTGACAGTTGAGAGGCGGGACCAAAGAGCCAAAGCTCAACCCCCGCAAGCACAATTAGGTGAGTACAATTAGGTGAGTACACACAAACACACACACACACACACACACACACACACACACACACACACACACCACACACACACACAGGGCCTGATAGCCTGGTGGATAGCGCCAAGTACTCATAATTCTGCGGCGCGGGTTCGATTCCCGCACCAGGCAGAAACAAATGGGCATAGTTTCTTTCACCCTAAATGCCCTTGTTACCTAGCAGTAAATAGGTACTTGGGAGTTAGTCAGCTGTCACGGGCTGCTTCCTGGTGTGTGTGTGTGTGTGTGAGTGGTGTGGAAAAAAAGGTAGTTAGTAAACAGTTGAGAGGCGGGCCGAAAGAGCAAAGCTCACCCCCGCAAACACAACTAGGTGAATACACACACACACGTGTGTGTGTGTGTATTCACTTAGTTGTATTCACTTAGTTGTATTTTACGGGGGTGAGCTTTGCTCTTTCGGCCCGCCTCTAACTGTCAATCAACTGTTTACTAACTACACTAACTACTTTTTTTTTTTTTTCCACACCACACACACACACACACACCCCAGGAAGCAGCCCGTGACAGCTGACTAACTCCCAGGTACCTATTACTGCTAGGTAAACAGGGGCATTCAGGGTGAAAGAAACTTTGCCCATTTGTTTCTGCCGGGTGCGGAATCGAACCCGCGCCACAGAATTACGAATCCTGGCGCGTTATCCACCAGGCTACCTGGCCCTGGCTACCTGGCTACCTGTGTGTGTGTGTGTGTGTGGTGTGTGTGTGTGTGTGTGTGTGTGTGTGTGTGGTGTGTGCACACTCGCGCGCTGAGCGACTGTGCGAGCCTGGATTTAGGCATAGATTAACGTGCGTGCGCACGAACACGTTGTAGTCCACCTGGGAAATGGTTTATAATCGCTCACCTCCCAGCTCCCCGGCCCCGCCTCCCCCATCATCATGAACAGACACTGAGGAGCTAGAGCAGCTCCCAGAGTCTCTGCAAGACTGGTGCAACAAGTGGCTATTAGAGTTAAATTTCGGCAAATGCAAGGTAATGAGGATGGGTGCAGGCGACAGAATAGTTGACATCAGTTACCAGTTGTGAGGAAACACCCTCATTGAATCGGATAAAGCGCGTGTGGGTTCACAAGAGAGAACTTTTCTCATGTGGAAGACATTAAGCAGAAATCATCAGCAGCATATGCAAGGTTGTCTTCAGAAATAATTGTGTAAATGACAAGTGTCCGGCGGACCCTCAACTCGAGCACCAGGAGCCTCAACCCGAGCACCAGGAGCCTCAACCCGAGCACAGGAGCCTCAACTCGAGCACCAGGAGCCTCAACCCGAGCACCAGAGGAATGCCTCCAGACCGCTCCTTCTGCACAGTTTAGCAGGCAAGCAGTTAAGGTGGGCAGAAAATTCTCATAAAGTTTCATATTTTATGGAAAATGTTAATTGAAAGTTTCCTCTTCTAACCTTAC
Organism: Procambarus virginalis; assembly: GCA_020271785.1. Lineage (NCBI taxonomy): Eukaryota > Metazoa > Arthropoda > Malacostraca > Decapoda > Cambaridae > Procambarus > Procambarus virginalis. Next base: position 11,323 of record WNGS01164805.1, on the reverse strand, counting down.
CGAGTAGGACGGACGACTTAAACAGAAAACGGAACAGTACGTCACTTTTGTGAGTCATTTCACTTCAAATTACGTCCACTTTTGGCCATAGCGCATACCAGCGGAGAGTGACGTTATTTTTATGAGGACGGGTTGTACGGTTGCCTGAGGCAGGGAGAGGAACACGGCCACCAAGCACAACCACCTTGACCATGATGGTGCTGTTAGGTGATGGTCAAGATCTTGTTGAAGACGCTGCTCTCTCTCTCTCTCTCTCTCTCTTCTCTCTCTCTCTCTCCTCTCTCTCTCTCTCTCTCTGTCTCTCTCTTCTCTCTCTCTCCTCTCTCCTCTCTCTCTCTCTCCTCAGCCAGATAAACATATCCAGTAATTGACTTGGATTCATAAAGAGAAAACCAAATTACAGTCATCACGTAACTATAATCTTTGGTTGATCAGTAAACTACGTTTAATAAGACAAAATCTAAGTCTTACAATACTTGTGTCCACTCTAACTACCGAGACGCTAAGAAGGCTGTGTCCGGCAGGTCTTCTCTACCCATTATTACAGTTTCAAATAAACTTAGCAAAAAATTGCTAAAATGATCAGAAGTTCAGAGATGTACACAAATCAACTTTAATGATAAGATAGAGAAATAATAACATAGAAATATAAGATAGTGACGACCAAGGACTCCTGACAAGCAGGAGTCTGACAAGAGGCTGACACACAACTTGAGGAGTCGAAGTGCTCAAGTTAAGTCTCGTTCAGGCAATATCAACCTGCTTCAAGATGATATCCAGTCTAAGAAAAGGTGTTGAGAGAGATATACAAAACTGACACTATTTCTGGTGCATACACACCCAGAATATAACTCATGCACTGACTTCACTGCTGCGTCGCTGAGCCACATCCCCTCGGGCCACCCGCCAGAGGGTGGCACCCCCGGGCACCCAGCTAGAGGTGTGGCCACCCAGCGGCCACCTCCGAAGGTGTGGCCACCCCGGGCCACCTGCCAGAGGTGTGGCCCCACCCGGGCCACCTGCCAGAGGTAGCTGTGGCCACCCCGGGCCACCTGCACAGGGTGTGGGCCACCCAGGCCGCACACACCACCACATTCACCAGGTGAGAGCTGAGTCGGCTGGCGCACAGTGGCACCTTCCGTCTGACCTTACGACTACTCTACGAGTACTGCACCTCCTGTATCACACAGCAACAAACGGTACAATATCAGCAACATCCGGTTACAATCACAGGGCAACACGGTACCAATCACAGCCAAAACTAAACCGGTACAACTCAAACCAGCCCAAAGACAAAAACAATCGGTACAAATTCAGCTGTTACGAACCCAAGTTCACAAGTCTGCCGCCCGAGCTCAGGAGGGGAGTAGTGACGTCAGCGCCATCTATTGAGCTACAGGGTCTTCTTGTACTTCTATGTCAGATGATCAAGGAAGTGATGTTTCACTAGTGTGGCCCAGTATGTTGTCCCAAGAGTGTACTGATGACGTGTCTGAATTCACAGAGTCGACGTAGGACTGCTGTGGTTCAAGGACATTCAGTCTACCCAAAGCAGCCTTGGTCTCTACACCTGTTTGCTTTACAGAAGCATTGAGCCGCCGCCGAAGAGAATGGAAGTGTTCTACTGTTGACTGTGGAAGTTGCATGATGGGATATGCGC
>WNGS01164803.1:37527-54114 GCA_020271785.1 Procambarus virginalis | reverse complement strand
GATCGTCAGAGCTGCCTCGTGAGTAATGGCGTCTCCTCCCTCAACCCGCTCTCGCATTCACCACAGAAATTATTAATCACGAATTATTCTTTTCTGCGCAATTAAGGATGAAATGCATTAATAGGAACTGGGTTGCAATTATAGGGATTTAATAATTATCATATTCTCGATAAATGATCTCTAACGAGAAATGGAGATGATATTTATACTCTCCATAGCATTCGATCGTAACAAATAAAAACTGTTACTAAATAATTTCAATTAATAACTCTCGGTTTTACATGATCGGGAGTCATATTATCAGCAATAGGCTCAGATTAAATTATATTAACACTACCGTTAGTGGTATTAGTAACTACTGTAATTAGTGTAATGATGATAATTTATTATAATACAATAGTAGATTATTAGTTTTGGAAATTTCCAACACCGTGTCCAGGATTTTGTCCTGCCACCTAATGTGTAACAAACAATTCAAGTTAAAGTGATTTAACTGTTTGGTATGTCTGCTGTAGACAGTCCAGGTTTCACTACCTAAGAGATGGGTGGTGAGTAACACTGCACGGTAGACTTTCAGTTTGGTGGAAAGGCAGAGGCCCCTTCCGCTCCCAGACATTATCACGGAATCTTCCAAAGGCAGGCTAGCCTTGGATATCCTGTTGTTGACTTCTGCATCTATGTTCACTGCTCTTAGGAGTATGGTGCCAAGATAGGTGAAGCTGGCAACTGCCTGCAGGTTCTGCCTCTTGACTGTGATGAGAGGTTCCTGGTAGGGTATTCCGGGCACGGGTTAATACACGACTTCATTTTTTTCGGTGCAGATGAAGGGACTGAAGTTATTGCAGGCTTTTGAGAAGCAGTCCAATTCGTGCTGCATCATTTGCTCTGTTCTGGCGTTGATGGCGCTGTCATCTGTGAACAGAAAGTCTTTTGTGACGGTTTCCTTCACCTTTGTAATGGCCTGTAGGTGCCTGAGGTTGAACAGCCCGCCGTCAGTCCTGTATCTGATGGGTATTCCATCCTGGAAATAACGAAAGGCGTCAGTGAGCATGGCTGAGAATACCATGCTGAAAATTGTTGGGGCGAGATCACAGCCCTGCTTCACACAATTCGCCAATGTGATGGCTTTTGACTCGTGTCCATCGCCCAGTACTTTCTTTATCATATGATCGTGGAACTGTCAGAAAATCGCAGTGAATTTGCTGGGACAGCCAAATTTCTCTCTTATTTTCCACAAGCCATCCCTGCTGACCGTATTAAAAGTCTTGGTCAGGTCGACAAAGGTCACGAAGAGGTCGTTATGTTGCTCTTGTGCTGCTCTTGGTGCTGGCGTGCATCAAATATCATATCGACAGTTCTTCATTCTTCACGGGAGCCGCATTGGCTTTCTGGGCGGACACCCCTGCTCTAGGTGTTGAAGGAAGGGGTTTAGCAGGATAAGAGCCAGGATCTTCTCATAGATGGACAGGAGTGAAATAACCCGATAATTATTGTAAGACTGCTGGTTGCCTTTCCTCTTGTATATGTGAATTATACTGGCATTTTTTAACTGTTGTGGGACCTCACCTTCATTCCACATGGACTGGAAGAGCTTTGTCAGTTTCTGTCTCATGACTGGGCCTCCTGTTGTGTACACTTCAGCAGGGATTGCATCTGATCCTGGTGCTTTGTCACAGGAAAGCTGCTTGGTGGTATTCCTGACTTCTTCTTTTGTGGGATGTTTATTAAGGTCCTGGTTGATCTCCACTATAAGATGGCGAGCAGTGGCCTCATCGTTGATAAAGGCAGGGTGGTTAAGGACCTGATCAAAGTCTTCAACCCATCAATTGCTTCTTTGTCAGCAGCTGAATCCCATCTGGACCGAGGAGAGAATCAGAACCAGAGGGCTGTGTTCTATACATAGCCTTCAGAGCGTCATAGAAACGCTTGGTGTCGTGACTGCGTAACCTTGGATTTCATCGGGCTTTTTGCTAAACCATTCATCCTGCATCTCACGGAGTTTCCTTTTATCATTCGTCGGGCACTGGCAAAGGAATGCTTCTTCCCTTGTGGTGTAGGGTCATTCCGGTGTGCACGGAACAGGTGATTTTCTTTTGAAAACAATACTTGTATTTCCTCACTGTTTTCGTTGAACCAGTCCTGGTATCTGTGGTTTGCTGGTCCCAGGTGCTCAAGAGCAGTAGAGTAGACTGCATCTCTGAAGACTGCCCACCTCACTTAGATGCTTTCCTGGCCATTCTGGGGTGTGTCTAGCATCCTGCTCTCTAGGTCGTTGAAGAATCCTTTAGCAACTTTACTGCTCTTCAGCTTAAAGTCATTTAGTTTCTTTACAGTCTTCTGACCTTGAAGTCGTCACGTGGGCAGGATGCAAAGTTTGCATTTAGACACAATGAGGCGACGGTCAGTCCAGCAGTCGGCACCACACATGGCCTTAATCACTCATGTCCTGCCTGTTTTTCTTCCTGGTGACGATATAATTAATCAAATGTCAATACCTAGAGTGTGGGTTCATCCATTATGTCTCGTTGTGGGTGAGAAGGTGAAAAAGTATGTCGTTGACGATTAGGTCGTGCGTAGCACACAAACAAAAAGCCATTGCTGTTGCACTTGCCAGTGCAATGTCTTCCAATAATTCTTTCTGGGTTTGGTAGTCTCTCCCTACTCTGGTGTTGAAGTCCTCGAGGATTAGCTGTCCAAAATCCAGAGGCTTCTCTGGATTTGGGACAGCTACAATGAGGTTATCTAGTTCCTCATAGAAATTTTTCCTTGTCATTTGGGCTGGTTATGGTTGGGGCATACGCAATGATCTGCGTTGCACTTCCTTCCTTCCAAGCAGAGAGTGGAACATCATTAGGCAGTCGTCGATGCCCTCTGGGACCTCGGCAAATTTTGGGCGAGATGGGATCTGATGGAAAATCCAACTCCAGCTTCTCGTCGTTCGGCGCTACTGCAACAACTCCAGAAAAAGGTGTACCCACCACCACCACGTTCTGTAAGCCGACCTTTGCCAGCCAAGCGAGTTTCATTGAGTGCTCCTATGCCCACATTTTAGCATGCTAGTTCCTTTGCAACCGGTGCAGCTCGTCTTTCAGGTCTGTCTGTCTTGATGTTATCCAGCAGAGTTTGAAAGTTCCGAGAACCGAGATTGAGCAGCCTCACATTTTTCTTTGTGAGGCTTTGTGAACTATAGATCCCTAATAGTTCGACTGCTATTAGGGATCCCCGCCAGCCGCGGCTTATTAGCCAGGGTGAATCAAAGCAGGCTAAGTTCAAGGCACCCTCTCTAGCCTATATTTGTTTCTAGGCAGTGGATAGCCAGCAGTGTTCTACATGTCTCACTTCCCTAGATGCACTCCACAACGCTTTGCTGGTTTGCCTTCCTGCGCGTTGAGCCATTCTGGTGGTTTCCTCTGTGCAGTCTGCCAGGTCCAGTCTTTGCATGTGTTGGTAGACAATCATTAGTTCACCGAGGCTCTCAAACCTTCGGCTACCCCTCACCTGGTTTTGCCCGCCAGTGAAAGCGGTTTACCGGGGTGTGCCGATGTTGCATGCAAACAGCTACTGGGAGCCACATGTGAGAGTTGAGTGTAGGTGGGAACCAAAGCAGGCAAAACCACCTGAAGGTGCGACAGTTCCCTATCAGAGGAACTACTTCCTCACTGACACCCCAGTCAGAACAGGACCTATGTAATCAGGGTATTTAGCCACACATATTTCCTCGAGAGCTATTTAGCTACACATCGAGGGGTATTTGCTCGAGAGCTACCATGCATGTAGTTGTTTTCAGGGGTTAGTTTCTTTAGCACTGGGTGAAGGTGCACACCTTGATAACTAAGGAACGACGGGGTGGTCCCAGTGAGTGTGATGACCACACTGTCATGGTAAAATCTCTAGTAAGAGATTAAGCCAGCTCCATTATCACCTATTCTACTCATTCACATCTATTTAATGAAGAACTGCAGCCAAGAACAACAACAGCAACTTCTTCCAGACGTCTAGACAATACCACCAGTTTACCTACCCCACTGCCCGTCACCCCCACCTCGCACCTGGGTCGCCAGGAGACCACGCCCTCCGAAACAAGCAGTTTAACACACGGTTAATAGTTAAAGAAGTCACCAGCGTCATTTGCCCAGCCGATATTCGGCTGGGTATAATTAGAGCGTCTTTGCCCTCCATGAGTTAGATTACTCCTGAGTGCTCAACTGAGTAGACCCATTAACACATCTCGGTGTGGTAACGGATTTAATCAGACTAGCTAACAGTATTCCGCACCATATTTTATTTTTCACCTTAACGTTACGTAAATTTGATTATTCATCTTGTTTGTTTTGCACACTTTGTATTAGAGCCAAGCCTGGATATTTTTGTAATTTGTTTAATTTATTTTATAGATCAAAGTAAAGTATTTTTAAATGTTTTTTCTCTCTGCTTTATCATACAGTTTATCTCACTATGAAGACACCTTTGCAGTTTAACTTTTTTTTAATATTTTGTGACTGGCATTAGAGACTGCACGATCACCAACGTTTCCCGTCACATAATTGGGGGCCTGCCCTAGGAGCTTAGCTCAGGTAAATACTTCTAGACCCTTCACTAAAAGTTGTGGTAACTGTACTTGACTTTATTACAAATTAAATTTTTTACAACTCTTATTCTTTCACTAATTTTAATGGTGCTTCATACTGTTTGCTTTCCAGATGTAGCATTTTATGATTGTTGGATGACTTTGGATTACGTGGTGTCTGGTGGCCACAGTCATACTCGTGATTGGTTGTTCCATAATCTTTGCTATATCCTGTGTTTCCACCTTATTCTCGTCCCCACAGGAGAGTTCTCATTCAGACAGATCACCCCCCTCTGGTACCCTGGTACTTTGGTCTGTCTTCGGGTCAAGTACACTCACATCTTTGCAATATGAACGTAGGAGGATATAGAGGGCCAAAGTTCCTCTCGCACGGACTATGCTGTAAGGTTGGGACCCCTACAAGCAGTTTTCGTCATTAATTGACACTTCGCACCCCTACGCGTCGGTCAGAGATATGGTACTTACACAGGTAGGGAGTTAACATTCTTTTCCAGAGCACAAAGATTGTTAATTCTGTAAGTACTATCTAGTTTTAGTAGGAAACCTCTTACCTTTGCTCTCGTCATTAGAGACAAGGTAAGAAATCCTTACATTTTTTGGACTACCTTCGAGACAACTGTCTCACCATTCAAGTAGGTACTTGTGTAAAGGAGGAATGTATATGTTTATCTCTCAGAATGTTTGGTAATATGTTTATTGTTTGTGATGTGTGTCAATGTATGTATTAACACGATGTACTGAACGGGGTGAGAATAGCTTGAGCTACTTCATCCCTTTATATGTATTTTACCTCAATAAACTTATTTCAATTTCAATTTCAATTTCAATTCAAGTAGGATCCCTCTTGCCCTTATCCTCATCATATAGAGTACCGGGTACAAGATTCTCTACTCCCATGAAACGCTTAGTTTCATTTTTGATTGTAGGTTTTAAGAATCAACAACTTGCGAAAAAGCCAGTATATAATTTTCCTCTGTAATATATAAAGATACCATGCTCATGTGCTATGAACATCTTCTCTGCAGTACGCCGGCCGCCGGTACCAGACCCACATCATCGAGAACCCCCACCAGCCGGCGACTCGATGCACCCACACCATCCATGACCACTCCAAAAGTGACCACGGGCCCAAAGCGACCACCGCCGGCCCCAACCCGAAGGGAAAACATCTGAAGACCGACCCCAAGATCCACCCAACAAAGGAGCTCCCAGCCACTCACATACTCACCGACGCTCCCCCCGGCAAGTCCTGCCCACATGCGCACTGATGCTCCCTTTAGTAAATCTGTGTGATTGTAACCTTGACTATTAAATTTAAACAGGATAGTTTACCGTTGCCACGACATCCTGTTACTCTGACATTTCATATATTGGTATATCCACCTGGGTATTTTCTTGCATATATTAACTATCATTCGCCATCTTTCCTCTTTCCACATTTAGACAGAATCCAAATGATGAAGTGAGCACACAAGTTCGTGCCACCAAGGGGGAGATGCTGACTCTAGTAAATGAGTACAACCTTGCAGCCTCACGTGGAGCCACTAAAACTGATTTGCACAACCTCATCTTGGACCACTTATTAGAAAATGATACTATTACAGCAGAGTCTCATGAACAATATTTAGTTGCAGATAAGAGCGCTTTGGCAGCCATGAAATTGAAGCTAGAAATCGCTAACGCTGAACGGGAACGTCTGAGGAACAAGCTGCTCTTCAGAGAGAAGTTCTTCAGCTCCAGAAAGAACAAGCTGCCCTAAAACGTGAGCGTGAAAAGGAAGCTCTCCAAAGGAAGGAACGGGAAGCTGAACTTCAACTTAAGCTCGCTGAAAAACAAGCTGAACTTGAGAGAGAACAAGCTGGCCTACAACGTCAGCGGGAACAGGAACAGCTAGAGGTAAAAGAACGCGAGCTGGAGATACAACGTGAACACGATAAGAAGCAAACCGCCAGTGCTCTAGACAACCGTAAGAAAGAACTCGACTTAGAAACTGCACACCACACTCGGCGCCAACAAGCTGACGCTAAACTTCCGGTATGTTTTAACCTTTCACAGGCAATTAAGTTAATGCCATCTTTTGTTGAGGCAGAAGTAGATGTCTTTTTTACTTCATTTGAGGCTCTGGCTACCCAACTTAGCTGGCCTCAGGATCAGTGGTCTGTGCTTCTCAGGTCTCATTTAACAGGTAGAGCTGCTGTGACTCTCAGTACTATAGCGTCTGAAACCGACTACAAGGTACTGAAGCAAGCAGTGCTCGATGCCTACCTTCTCTCCACCGAGACCTACAGACGTAAGTTCAGGGATTTCCTTAAAGCAAGTGCTACCAGTTACCAAGAGTTTGCAAATAACAAAAAGAGATATTTTATGAAGTGGCTGGAAGCCGCAAAAGTCTCCACCTTTACAGATCTCGTCAACCTCATCCTAGTGGAAGAATTCCTCAGGCGTGTACCTAATACGTCTCTACCTAGCCGACAAGGAAGAAAGCGATCTTACCAGGTGTGCTCAATTGGCTGACTCCTACAGTCTTATTCATAAGTACCAGCCGACACGCCATCTAGTAAGACCTCCTGGTTTAGTTCTGAAAAAGTGAGTACCAGTAATGTGAACTCCTTGTTGTATTGCAATTATTGCAAAGACTATGGGCATACCATAGAAAAGTGTACCAATCCTCACTGTAAGGTTAGCAGTGAAAATAACCCCAAATCACCTCCTCCTAAAATTCATAAGAGTCCTAAGCCTGTAATGAATATTTTTGTTTTTTCCACTAATCTCTCTCTCTTCAACTGACACTTGTACTCTGGAACAGTCTCTGCCAGCCGTGGAAATTCGGAGGAAAGGTTCAAAGTGAAGATCTTGAGGGACACAGCTGCTCTACAGTCCATTCTTCTGAAGTCAGCCGTACCCAACGTCACCTACACTGGAGAAACTGTTCTCATCATGGACCTAACTGCTACTACACCATATCCACTTGCCAGAGTCCGCCTGGATTGTCTGTTTATGCAAGGTGAAGTCCAAGTCGCCATCCGGGAAAAGCCTTTTCCCATGTCAGGAGTTCAACTTCTCATGGGTAACGATTTGGCAGAAGATCAACAACCTGCGAATGTAATCATCAAGGAAGATCCGCAGGTGAACGACGATTGGGCCAACATCAAACGACTGGTAGTTCCCTACAGCCTACGATCAGATATCTTGCGTCTGGTCCGGGGATCTTGCTCACACTACTGCTTCTACAAGACCTACAAGGCCCTGAAACAAGACTACTACTGGCCAAGTTTAATTCGAGACATTAAACACCATGTCAAAAATTGTCACATGTCTCAGATGACAGGTAAGCCGAATGCTCTTCTATTAAAGGCATCCCTAATACAGGTACCAGTGTCTCCTGAGCTGTTCAGCTATATCAACAACTATGATGAGCCTCTGTCCCAGACAAGCTCAGGTAATGTTCCTCTATGTAATACCCCGTGTTCTACCATCAGGTATTCTACAGCAGTTTCCGTCCAGAACAGTACGGCTGCTAACGTTGTGAAGCACCTTGGGGAGCAGTGCCTGCAGTACGGATACCGTCAGGAAAGTCGGGAAAAGGGTGATACCATCTTCTCCAACGACCTGAGTAAGACAACCACTATCACCAACGTATTGTCTAATCCTTCTCGTTGTACTCGGCCTGGCGACAATGGTTCTAAATTTTCGATCTATTCCAACACCAGGAAAGCAACCCGCTCTCGCACAAGACAGCACATATATGACTTAATGCTTAAAGTCATTATAAATAATTCATAAAATAAATATAAATATGTTTATTCAGGTAAGGTATATACATACAAGTGAGGTTACATTAATGGATCGAATTATAGATAGAGCTAGTACATACAATGCCTAAAGCCACTATTACGCAATGCGTTTCGGGCAGGAAGAACATTAATATCTAGAACTTAATACTAATTGAGCATAAAGAATAAAATGTGTTGAGAACAAATACAAATAAAGATGAGAAAAAGGGGAACATGACTGAAAAAGCAGCACAAATACAAAATGTTGACAAACAGCATTGATTAAAAAAAAATAATAATAAAAAAAATATCAGACATGGGTTGACAATAGAGGGGTAAGGTAGGTTACAGGGAATTTATTAGGTAGTGTTTAGTTTTAATCTTAAACTGGTTGAGAGAGGTACAGTCTTTAACATGGTTGGGGAGGTCATTCCACATTCTGGGTCCCTTGATTTGTAGAGCATTTCTAGTTTGATTAAGCCGTACTCTTGGAATATCAAAACTGTATTTATTTCTGGTGTGGTGCTCATGGGTTCTGTTACAACCAGCAATGAAGCTTTTGAGTTCAGGATTGGCATTACAGTTCAGCGTTTTATATATGTATGATACACATGAGAGAATGTGCAGTGACTTAATATCTAACATATTCAGAGATTTGAGTAGGGGTACCGAGTGATGTCGGGGGCCAGAGTTGGATATTGTCCTAATAGCAGCTTTGTGTTGAGTAATTAGAGGACGTAAATGATTTTGGGTAGTAGAACCCCAAGCACAAATACCATAGTTGAGATATGGATAGATGAGGGAGTAATAGAGAGTCACCAGGGCAGGTCGGGGTACATAATATCTGATCTTGGAGAGAATGCCAACAGTTTTTGAAACTTTTTTTGATATATTTAGAATGTGTCCCTGGAAATTCAGCTTGTGGTCAATGAGAACGCCAAGGAACTTACCATCTAATTTGTTACAAATTTGGGTATTGTTAATTTTGAGATTTATTTGATTAGAGGATTTATTGCCAAACAGAATATAGAAAGTTTTGTCAATGTTAAGGGTGAGTTTGTTGGCAGTTAGCCAAAGATGGACTTTATTTAGCTCAGTATTTACTGTGGCATTTTCAGGACTGGAGTAAATGAAGGTTGTGTCGTCAGCAAAAAGAATTGGTTTGAGGTGTTGGGAGGCATTTGGAAGGTCATTAATGTAGATGAGAAAGAGGAGAGGGCCAAGTATGCTGCCCTGAGGAACACCGATGTTGATGGGTAGGGTGGGAGAAATTGAATTATTCACAGAAACATACTGGAGCCTGTCAGTAAGGTAAGATTTGAGGTATTGCAGGGAGTGTCCTCTGACTCCATAATGATGTAATTTAAGAAGAAGGTTTTGGTGGTTGACAGTGTCAAAAGCCTTACGCAGGTCCACAAATAACCCAACAGGGAACTCATTTTTATCAAGAGCTGCATGAATCAAGTTAATCATACTAATAAGTGCATCGTTAGTGCTTTTTTGGGTCTGAAGCCATATTGACAAGAGCTAAGTATATTGTGTTTGGCTAGATAAGAGTAAAGCTGCTTGTAGATTAGTTTTTAAAATATTTTTGACAAGTTAGGCAGGATTGATATAGGTCTGTAGTTGTTAACATCTGTGAGATCACCACATTTGTGGACAGGGGTTACTCTCGCTTTCTTTAGAATATCTGGAAAGGTTTGGAGTTCAAGTGACTTGCTGAAGAGCAATGCAATAGCAGGGGCTAAAGATCTGGAGGCTTTTTTGTAAATTAAAGTTGGTATCTCATCAAGGGCACTAGACTTGGTTTTAAGGGAAAGGATTATCTCATTGACGTCAGTGGAATTAGCAGGCTTTAGGTACAGAGACTGTGGATAGTTACCTGTAAGATAGTCCTTAACATCAGTACTGGAAGTTGGAATATCATTTGCAAGGGATGACCCAATGGAAGAGAAGAACCTATTAAACTCAATAGCAGAATCAGAGGCTGAAAGCTGACCATCGTTACTGGACAGGAGTGTTGGTTTGTTATTAAAAATCTTCTTTGATCCCAATATTTGTGAGATTGTGCTCCAAGTTTTTTAATGTTGCTCTTTATTTGGGTAAATCTATCTTCGTAGAATTTAGTTTTGGCTCGTCTAATTATTTTAGATAGCAATAACGAGTAATTCTTTGAAAATTCTTTGGAGACGGTTCCTAACCTATACTTCTTCTCAAGGTCATGTTTTTTATTAATGGATTTAAGTATTCCCTTTGTAAGCCAAGGATTGTTAAGCCTTTTGGTTGTGACTTGTTTTGAAAGCCTAGGACAGTGGGTGTTATAAAGGTTAAGAGTCTTTTGAAGAAAAGATTGCACTGCTAGGTTGATGTCCCCTATGTTACCTAACTCGGATTCCCAGTTGACATTATCAGCAGCAGTTATAAAATTGTCTATAGCAGTTTCATTGTGCAGCCTAAAGCTTAATTCCCTTGACTCAAGAGGTGGTTTGATAATGTTAGTTGAGAGAAATGTGGGGTAATGGTCTGTAGTGCTATCGGTGATTATACCTGAAGTAAGCGGAGAGGTTATGTTGGTCCAAATGTGATCAAGAGTCGTGGCCGTACTATCAGTGATTCTAGTAGGTCTAGTGATTAAGGGTATGAGGAAGCAGGAATTCATACAGTTGAGGAAGCTAACAGCAGTAGGGTGTTCAGGCTCGCAGAGGTCAATATTAAAGTCCCCTGCGATAATTAGATGGTTTTTGTTCAGTCTGTTATCGAGTATTAGATTTCTAAGGTTTGAATTGAATTCGGACACATCAGTGTTAGGAATTCTATAGACTGCACCCACAGACAGGACAGACTCGGCACCCTTGACTCTGAAACTGGCGAAGATATACTCCCCACAGCTGTCTCTAGTTCTAATTATATTTAAGCATGTTAGTTCTTGGTGGTAGTAAAGAGCAGTACGACCACCTCTCTGAATTTGACGACAGTTGTGAATTGCTGAGTAGTTAGGCATGTTAAAGAGTTGAGTAGTGTCCTCTTTCAACCACGTTTCAGTAAGTATAATAAAAGAGAATTTGTTGTCAATAGTTTCAATCAAGGCACTAACATCATCGAAGTGTTTTCCTAGGGATCTAACGTTCAAGTTGATTACAGAGATATTGTGATTATGTGTTAATACATTGTTTACATCATGTGCTGTAAAATATCTGCAATTTTGATCATTAAAGTGATGATTGTCATAGATAGTGGATAAGAGGTTTAGTTCTGGGTCTATACTTGTCTGCATTAAAAGGCTGGTTATTAACCAGAAATAAATGAAATTATGAAATTGAAATTATAATAATAATTGAAATTATGTTGAATATGAATTAGTACATATGTGGTATATTCCCAGGTAAATTTTTTCCAAGGCCCAAACTCTTCCTCACGTACTAATTTACGTCTCACAGTACCCGTCCATCGCCGTAGACAGCAGAATAGTCGTGATTGGTTCATTTATAATGAAAATTGTAGTTTTCAGGTCCCACATGGGTTGTGAAATTTACCTACTATTGTCCATGCTCTGTGTTACGACTCTGGGTTCTTTAGAGGGAAACCAGAGGTCAAAATTTGAGCTTATTGAGCTACCATAGAGTAAACACGCATTGCGAGTTGCATTTGTCGTATCTTCCCTGCCAGTCGTAAGACTAGTCTTGTCTCTCGAAGAGTATTTAAAGATGGAGCTTGGGGTTGATTATTAAATAATAAAATAGGCACCAACTATGTTTACTAATACTGTCTAATCATTTGTAAAGTAAACCTGAGTAAACTTTGTATCGGGCGCCGGTATGATTAGTTGAACAGTCTGCCGGCAGCATTAGCCACGGAGAAGGAGGGAGGCTCTCGCTCGCCCTTCTCTGCTGGCTGGCTGTGGTGGAAGGAAGTGCCTCTCCTTCCTCTTATTTATTTATTTCTGTGTCTTCGTCTGGTTAAGTCTTCTTTGCTATTTTTTATGGTTATATTGTGGCATACCCTTGTTCTATGTGTAGAGTAGTATACCTGGGGTGTAGTAAGTGTTTAAAGTGTTATTGTACTAGTTATTCCAAAGGGGGTCTCAGTGGAACCACGTGGTCCCCTACCCTAAGCTAACTCTTCAAGTGTTTTATAGTAGAGCTTTACCCTAGCTTGTTTCCAGTGTAAAACCTTGTATCCTGCCTACGTGGACCAAGGCTTTTAACGTAAGATTGTGTGGTAAAGTTAGTATTATATTGTTATTGGTGTGATTGTGTATGGGGGGTGTTAAGGGGTTAATAAATAAGTAAGTTTGAACAGAGTATCCCTTTTTCCTGTGTGGGAGTACAATAATCTATCTCTAGACTACAGAGTGTAGTAGCAAGTATTTATTACTGTGGATATTTTACTTTGGGGGCCGGGCCTTTAGTCTCCCATATCTTGATACCTCTGTATTCTACTTACCCTTACCCCTTAATAGTACCAGTTCCCCATAGCAAGCCCACCATTGTTCATAACAAGTGGTTGGCCTGTCCGGGAGGAACGTTATTATTGTAAAAAATTAGATTTTTGAGTGCCAAAACTAAAAATTCTTGTTTCCGCAGAACGGTTGTGGGCTAGCCTAGGGTCCAGCTCATCTGGCGTAGGACATTCTTTGCACTGACTGGACACCCAGCTGGATCTCTTCACGATTAAGGTTAGTGTGGCCTTGTGTTAGGGGCCGTGCAAATTTTTGTTTTTTCCAATTTTTTAATTTTTAATTTTTTCTGTGGCTAGGAGCTAAAATTTTAGTGATGTCATCTGAAATGCAGAGACTGGCAATGAACCCTTCAGTGATAGAGATAAAGAAGCTCAACAAAGCAAATTTAATATTGTTAGGCAAGGAATTTGGCCTAGAATTAAATGACGCAGATAGAAAGTGGACTTTGATGAATGAAATTTTACGGCATTGTATAGACCAAGAACTAGTGCCAAGTGATACAATTTTATGCGAGCCCAATTCAGGGGAAAGTGCAGCTAGTAGAAATATAGAATTAGAATTAACACTAGCCAAGTTAAGACTGGCAGAGCAAGAGGCCAGAGTAGCAGAACAAAATGCTAAAGTGGAAGAGCAAAGGCTCAAAAATGAGGCGGCAAGAATGGTACCACCACCTACTGGGGACTCGAACTCCAGACATTCTGATAAAAAACACAACTTGCCTGAATTTTCAGAGTCAGACCCTGAAAGATTTTTCAACCATTTTCAGAGACTAGCCATGTCCATGAACTGGCCAAGGGAAGAGTGGGTGAAAATCTTGCAGGGGCGGCTTAGGGGTAAAGCACAAGATATTTTTATTAATATGCCTGACGACGAGTGTTTTGTATATGATGAAGTCAGGGAAAGAATTTTGAGGGCGTACGAAATTACTCCTGAAGCTCACCGCCAAACTTATCGCAACCTTAGGCCCACTCACAACCAACCGTTCACTGAATTTGCCAATGAGCAAATTAGATTGTTTGATAAATGGATTCGCTCGGCTAAAGCCGAAACATACCAGGCACTCAGAAATGTAGTCTTAGTAGAACACTTTATAGATAGTATGCCAGAATACATTTCGCAATACCTTAGAGGTAGGGTAGAGTTAAATTCTAAAATAGGGGACTTGGCCAAGATGGCAGAAAACTACCAGTTGGCGGGCAAAAGGCCCAATAAAAATAATTTTACCCCACAGAGTAACAAAACTTATACCCACAGCCAGTCCAGACCAGCTCATTCTAAACCTTTACCTAATGCACCTTCTGTTTCAGACATAACTAACCCTGTTAAATTGTCTAGCCCCACGACACTAAAGAGTGAACCGAAGGGTAATTCGGTTAGTAATGTCTCTTCTCCCCGACGTTTCTGTGGTCACTGTAAAAGTTCAACCCACAATATTAGCCGTTGTTGGCAACTGTACCCGGAAAAAAGACCCAATGCTCTCGTTGTGACACAGGGCTTGAGGCCTTCTGAAGGGTTAGGGAGTAAGACTTCCAACCCACAGTGGTTGGACCTGCTTACCCCATTCTTATCGAAAGGGAGACTACTTTTGTCTGAGGGTTCTTCCTGGAGGGACGTGGTGATCTTCCGAGACACCGGTGCCATCCAGACTTTAATTTTAGAGAGTGCTTTGCAAGGTGCCAATACTCTCGACACTGGAGAGGTGGTACTGGTCGAGGGTGTCACTAGTGATACTCGAGCAGTACCCCTCCGTAAGGTTACCCTGGAATCTGATTTCCACAAGGGTATTTGTACAGTCGGAGTCACTTCGTACCTACCTTTCCCTAATGTTGATGTAATATTGGGTAATGATTTAGCCGGGGATAAGGTAGGGGACTCCAGACTGCCTGTTATGTTGCCTACCCCAAAGGTTTGCCTGGATTCACCCACCGCAGAGGATAATGTTGTGTACCCTGCGTGCGTGGTGACTAGGTCTATGGGACTTAAATGTAAGGGCAGCCCTGTGCTTGCCAAGGTGGTAAATCCCAAGGACACGAGGGACCTTCCGAGTGGTGAAAGCCCAGTGGACCTTGCGGACACATTCATGGCCCGACTCGATGACGGGGCCGAGGACATTGTGGAGAGCCGGCCACCACCGCCTACCGAGAGTAGTGGGGAGGTGGAGAACACTGTTGAGCCTCGGCCAATGGCATCTGACCAAGGCCTGGACGCCTCCTTGAGTGAGTTACAAAAAGCTGACCCCAGTCTTGCAGATTGTCACGAGACAGCCGTCTCTAGGGAGGAAATTGTAGACGCAGCAACTGGGTACTACTACAATGATCGGATTTTGATGAGAAAATGGAGACCTCAGAGTGCTCCCTTGTCAAATGAGTGGGAGGTAGTCCACCAGGTTATGTTGCCGACCTGCTTAGAGAAAGAGTTTTGTCAGCTGCCCATGATGATCCTATGGGGGGACATCAAGGCATTAATATTACGTATCACAAAATCTGCAAGTACTTTTTCTGGCCCAAGCTGAAAAGCGATGTGGCAAAATTTTGTAATGCATGTATTGCATGTCAACTTGTTGGGAAACCAAACCAGACTCCACCTAAAGCTCCTTAAGCCTATTGTCGTGCCGGATCCAACCATGTACTAAGTATCTGCCTAAGCTAGTCTTCACTATTGGTTCTAATGGAACCATTTTCTCATGTGGTAATGGACTGTGTTGGTCCATTACCTAGAACTAAGTCTGGTAATATTTATCTATTACGATGATGGTATCACGACTCGTTACCCAGAGGCTTTTGCTGTAAGGAACATCCGAGCAAAGACTGTTGTTGCTCGTTATTTGCATTTTTTTTCCCTTTTGGACTGCCTCGGGTTGTGCAGACTGACAATGGTACTAACTTTAAGTCTGATATTTTTGAACAAATTTGTAAGGACCATGGAATAACTCATAAGGTTTCCAGCCATACCATCCACAGAGTCAGGGGGTCATTGAAGGTTCCATCTACTCTGAAGCAGATGTTGAAGACATCGTGCGAGAGTTCCCATACCTTCTGGGACGAGAACTTGCGTATGTTTTGTTTGCTGCTAGGGAGGGGTTGCAAAGTTCACTGGGTTGTCTCCTTTTGAGTTAGTCTTTGGCCATAAAGTTCGTGGACCCTTGCAAATGTTACAGGAGAATCTGTTAGGGAACGTAACGTTAACCGAAGGTTCGGCTTTCTTTGCGCAACACCACCAGAGACTCAAGGACTGCAAGGCTGCTGCACTAAAGTATCTTGGGAAGGTCCAAGAAAATATGAAAGAACGGAACGATGCCAAGGCTAAGTTGCGGTATTTCAGCCCGGTGACCTGTCCTGGTACTAAAGCCTCGACTGGGAGCACTATGTCCCACAAGTACGAGGGCCCCTACATTGTGACAGAGAAGACTGGGGACCTCACGTACAAAGTGAGACACTCTGATAAGCGTAAACAGGTAATGCTCGTACACGTGAATCGGCTGAAGAAGTTCCAGGGCCCCAGGCCCATTGCACTAACCAATGTTTCCATTTCCAGTGAGGGAGGGGATGATTGTTCTGGGGACCCAACTAATCTCTCTCGATAATTCTAGTTCTGTGAATGCTGTGGAGGAGGGACTGTCCCATTTGCAGATGTCCCAACGTGACGAGGTGCAGTCGTTGCTTGACGAATTCTCCAGTCTGTTCGGGGAGGGTCCCGACCCAGATGAGACCATTTACCATGATGTCGAGTTGACGGACTACACCCCCATTCGCCTTCACCCTTATCGG
>WNGS01164803.1:0-13421 GCA_020271785.1 Procambarus virginalis | reverse complement strand
CCACAACCACCAGCCACAACCACCAGTCACAACCACCAGCCACAACCACTAGCTATAACTACCAGCCACATCTACCAGCCACAACTACCAGCCACAACGCACAGCCACAACCACCAGCCACAACCACCAGCCACAACCACCAGCTACAACCACCAGCCACATCCCACTGCCACAACCACCAGCGACAACCACCAGTTACAACCACCAGCCACAACCACAGTCATAACCCACAGCCACGACCACCAGCCACAACCACAGCTGCAACCACCAGCCACAACCACCAGCCACATCCCACAGCCACAGTTACCAGCGACAACCACCAGCTACAACCACCAGCCACAAACCCACAGCCACAACCACCAGCCACGACTACCAGCCACAACCACCAGCCACAACCTCCAGCCACAACCACCAGCCACAACCACCAGCCACAACCACCAGCCACAACCACCAGCCACAACCTCCAGCCACAACCACCAGCCATAACCACCAGCCACAACCACCAGCCACAACCACCAGTCACAACCACCAGCCACAACCACCAGCCACAACCACAAGCCACAACCACCAGCCACAACCACCAGTCACAACCACCAGCCACAACCACCAACCACAACCACCAGCGACAACCATCAGGCACAACCACCAGCCACAACCCACAGCCACAACCACCAGCCACATCCACCAGCCACAACCACCAGCCACAACCACCAGTCACAACCACCAGCCACAACCACTAGCTATAACTACCAGCCACATCTACCAGCCACAAATACCAGCCACAACGCACAGCCACAACCACCAGCCACAACTACCAGCCACAACCACCAGCTACAACCACGAGCCACATCCCACTGCCACAACCACCAGCGACAACCACCAGCCACAACCACCAGCCACAACCACCAGTCATAACCCACAGCCACGACCACCAGCCACAACCACCAGCTGCAACCACCAGCCACAACCACCAGCCACATCCCACAGCCACAGTTACCAGCGACAACCACCAGCTACAACCACCAGCCACAACCCACAGCCACAACCACCAGCCTCGACTACCAGCCACAACCACCAGCCACAACCCCCAGGCACAACCACCAGCCACAACAACCTGTTACAACCACCAGCCACAACTACCAGCCACAACAACCTGTCACAATCCACAGCGCCAGCTCACAGCCCCAACACCCACATCCCAGCTCTCAAACACTCCCTCGCCAAAATGTATTCAAATTAACTGCTGAAGACTGTAGAGTGAGTGTGTGGGGCGTGGCGCCGGCCACACCGAGGACGGCACCCATCATTACCCCACAACACTGGACCAAGTTCTCGCAGAGAGTGACACAAGCTATTGTTTCCACAGCAAAAAGAAACTATTTGTGAAAAAGTGCCATTAATCAACAATGTGCTTTAAAGTTTTGTACAGTAACACAAATATTTTAATGTTTACTCCACGAGATCAATACTAGCGGCGACGAGCTGGTGCTCTTGGGCCCAGACCCAGAACAATACTTTCTGAGATCAATACTAGCGGCGACGAGCTGTTGCTCTTGGGCCCAGACCCATAACAATACTTTCTGAGATCAATATTAGCGGCGACCAGCTGGTGCTCTTGGGCCCAGACCCATAACAATACTTTCTGAGATCAATATTAGCGGCGACCAGCTGGTGCTCTTGGGCCCAGACCCAGAACAATACTTTCTGAGATCAATACTAGCGGCGACGAGCTGGTGCTCTTGGGCCCAGACCCATAACAATACTTTCTGAGATCAATACTAGCGGCGACGAGCTGGTGCTCTTGGGCCCAGACCCATAACAATAGTTTCTGAGATCAATACTAGCGGCGACCAGCAGGTGCTCTTGGGCCCAGACCCATAACAGAACCTCAGTAATACTTACAACATAATATATATTTAATTAAATAATATTTTTTTTTGCAAATTTTAAGATAATTATAATAATAACTTTCTTGGGGAAATGAGTAGGAGCCATGAGGAGGATTCGAACCCCACACACACTTGATACACCCAAGCACACGCCCTAAACCACGACACCTCAAGAAGAAAGCTTCAGGCCCCCAAGAGGAATGAATCACATGTTGTATTACTGTTCACCACGTCGTGGTGTAGTGGTCCACAGCGTGCACTGCGGAGGACTAAGTGTGCGGGTTCGAACCCTCATCGTGGCTCCAGATTTTCTCACTGATAATTAACCTTAATGTCATTTCATTGTGCAATTTTTTTTAAGTGACTTAAAACTATACAAACTATCGTTCACCTTATGAACTGTACCAGCTGCCGTTCACATTATGAACTATACCAGCTGCCGTTCACCTTATGAACTATACCAGCTGCCGTTCACCTTATGAACTATACCAGCTGCCGTTCACATTATGAACTATACCAGCTGCCGTTCACATTATGAACTATACCAGCTGCCGTTCACCTTATGAACTATACCAGCTGCCGTTCACCTTATGAACTATACCAGCTGCCGTTCACCTTATGAACTATACCAGCTGCCGTTCACCTTATGAACTATACCAGCTGCCGTTCACCTTATGAACTGTACCAGCTGCCGTTCACATTATGAACTATACCAGCTGCCGTTCACCTTATGAACTATACCAGCTGCCGTTCACATTATGAACTATACCAGCTGCCGTTCACATTATGAACTATACCAGCTGCCGTTCACCTTATGAACTATACCAGCTGCCGTTCACATTATGAACTATACCAGCTGCCGTTCACCTTATGATCTATACCAGCTGCCGTTCACCTTATGAACTATACCAGCTGCCGTTCACCTTATGAACTATACCAGCTGCCGTTCACCTTATGAACTATACCAGCTGCCGTTCACATTATGAACTGTACCAGCTGCCGTTCACCTTATGAACTATACCAGCTGCCGTTCACATTATGAACTGTACCAGCTGCCGTTCACCTTATGAACTATACCAGCTGCCGTTCACCTTATGAACTATACCAGCTGCCGTTCACCTTATGAACTATACCAGCTGCCGTTCACCTTATGAACTATACCAGCTGCCGTTCACCTTATGAACTGTACCAGCTGCCGTTCACCTTATGAACTATACCAGCTGCCGTTCACATTATGAACTATACCAGCTGCCGTTCACCTTATGAACTGTACCAGCTGCCGTTCACCTTATGAACTATACCAGCTGCCGTTCACATTATGAACTATACCAGCTGCCGTTCACCTTATGAACTATACCAGCTGCCGTTCACCTTATGAACTATACCAGCTGCCGTTCACCTTATGAACTGTACCAGCTGCCGTTCACCTTATGAACTATACCAGCTGCCGTTCACATTATGAACTATACCAGCTGCCGTTCACTTTATGAACTATACCAGCTGCCGTTCACCTTATGAACTATACCAGCTGCCGTTCACCTTATGAACTGTACCAGCTGCCGTTCACCTTATGAACTATACCAGCTGCCGTTCACATTATGAACTATACCAGCTGCCGTTCACCTTATGAACTATACCAGCTGCCGTTCACCTTATGAACTGTACCAGCTGTCGTTCACCTTATGAACTATACCAGCTGCCGTTCACATTATGAACTATACCAGCTGCCGTTCACTTTATGAACTATACCAGCTGCCGTTCACCTTATGAACTATACCAGCTGTCGTTCACCTTATGAACTATACCAGCTGCCGTTCACCTTATGAACTATACCAGCTGCCGTTCACCTTATGAACTATACCAGCTGCCGTTCACCTTATGAACTATACCAGCTGCCGTTCACCTTATGAACTATACCAGCTGCCGTTCACCTTATGAACTATACCAGCTGCCGTTCACCTTATGAACTATACCAGCTGCCGTTCACCTTATGAACTATACCAGCTGCCGTTCACATTATGAACTATACCAGCTGCCGTTCACCTTATGAACTATACCAGCTGCCGTTCACCTTATGAACTATACCAGCTGCCGTTCACATTATGAACTATACCAGCTGCCGTTCACCTTATGAACTAAACCAGCTGCCGTTCACCTTATGAACTATACCAACTGCCGTTCACCTTATGAACTATACCAGCTGCCGTTCACATTATGAACTATACCAGCTGCCGTTCACCTTATGAACTATACCAGCTGCCGTTCACCTTATGAACTATACCAGCTGCCGTTCACATTATGAACTATAACAGCTGCCGTTCACCTTATGAACTATACCAGCTGCCGTTCACCTTATGAACTATACCAGCTGCCGTTCACCTTATGAACTATACCAGCTGCCGTTCACCTTATGAACTATACCAGCTGCCGTTCACATTATGAACTGTACCAGCTGCCGTTCACCTTATGAACTATACCAGCTGCCGTTCACATAATGAACTGTACCAGCTGCCGTTCACCTTATGAACTATACCAGCTGCCGTTCACCTTATGATCTATACCAGCTGCCGTTCACCTTATGAACTATACCAGCTGCCGTTCACCTTATGAACTATACCAGCTGCCGTTCACCTTATGAACTATACCAGCTGCCGTTCACATTATGAACTGTACCAGCTGCCGTTCACCTTATGAACTATACCAGCTGCCGTTCACATTATGAACTGTACCAGCTGCCGTTCACATTATGAAATTAATAATATCAAAGTAAATAATAATATAAATAGCAAAATCACCCTTCATTATCACCTGCTGATAGGTGTGGCTCCCTTCATTATCACCTACTGATGGTGTGGCTCCCTTCATTATCACCTACTGAGGGTGTGACTCCCTTCATTATCACCTACTGATGGGTGTGATTCCCTTCATTATCACCTACTGATGGGTGTGACTCCCTTCATTATCACCTACTGAGGGGTGTGACTCCCTTCATTATCACCTACTGATGGGTGTGACTCCCTTCATTATCACCTGCTGATAGGTGTGACTCCCTTCATTACTACCTGCTGATAGGTGTGGCTACCTTCATTATCACCTATTGATAGGTGTGGCTCCCTTCATTATCACCTGCTGATAGGTGTGGATCCCTTCATTATCACCTACTGATAGGTGTGGCTCCTTCATTATCACCTACTGATAGGTGTGGCTCCCTTCATTATCACCTGCTGATAGGTGTGGCTCCCTTCATTACTCCCTGCTGATAGGTGTGGCTCCCTTCATTATCACCTATTGATAGGTGTGACTCCCTTCATTATCACCTACTGATAGGTGTGGCTCCCTTCATTATCACCTGCTGATAGGTGTGGCTCCCTTCATTATCACCTACTGATAGGTGTGGCTCTCTTCATTATCACCTACTGATAGGTGTGGCTCCCTTCATTATCACCTGCTGATAGGTGTGGCTCCCTTCATTACTACCTGCTGATAGGTGTGGCTCCCTTCATTATCACCTATTGATAGGTGTGACTCCCTTCATTATCACCTACTGATAGGTGTGGCTCCCTTCATTATCACCTGCTGATAGGTGTGGCTCCCTTCATTATCACCTACTGATAGGTGTGGCTCCCTTCATTATCACCTACTGATAGGTGTGGCTCCCTTCATTATTACCTACTGATAGGTGTGGCTCCCTTCATTATCACCTACTGATAGGTGTGGCTCTCTTCATTATCACCTACTGATAGGTGTGGCTCCCTTCATTATCACCTACTGATAGGTGTGACTCCCTTCATTATCACCTACTGATAGGTGTGGCTCCCTTCATTATCACCTACTGATAGGTGTGACTCCCTTCATTATCACCTGCTGATAGGTGTGACTCCCTTCATTGTCACCTGCTGATAGGTGTGGCTCCCTTCATTATCACCTACTGATAGGTGTGGCTCCCTTCATTATCACCTGCTGATAGGTGTGGCTCCCTTCATTATCACCTACTGAGGGGTGTGGCTCCTTTCATTATCATCTGCTGATGGGTGTGGCTCCCTTCATTATCACCTGCTGATGGGTGTGGCTCTCTTCATTATCACCTACTGATGGGTGTGGCTCCCTTCATTATCACCTGCTGATGGGTGTGGCTCTCTTCATTATCACCTGCTGATGGGTGTGGCTCTCTTCATTATCATCTGCTGATGGATGTGGCTCTCTTCATTATCATCTGCTGATGGGTGTGATTCCCTTCATTATTACCTGCTAGAGGTTGTTATTCCTTTCATTACAACCTATTGAAAGTGTTATTCCGTTCATTATCATGTGCTGATGGGTGTGACTCCCTTCATTATTGTGGGAGATTTTTACCCACTATATCTATATTATTATCTAAGAAATGTATTATTTCTATATCATATCTAAATCATAACAAAATCATATCAAAATCATATAAAAATCATATCATATCATATGAAAATCGTATCAGAATCACTACAGATTTATTATACATCTTGATCCTAGATGACAATGCCTCTGATCACGTACACCATAGGGCCCTGTAGGTGCCTACGTGACTTGGTGCATGATTTCTCAAGGATCCAGAAGCTTCTAGAAGGATTTCTTAATTAAAAAACTATTGGAACAATTGAATGTATTTCTGGTAGGGATTAAATCAAATCCTTAATAAGAATCAATAGTACTATCAAGTACTACTTATTATCTTTAAATCCTATATCTAATTATATTATAAGCACATTTTATCTCAATCATATGTCTAGACAGTAAAAATAATCAATCAATATTCATTGAAGGCTACCTTGCTCAGGGAGCATTGGGGGGGGGGGGCAATGGCTGGGAGAGAAGCGCCCACCACACCCCGAGGCCAGAACGGTTGTGCTTACAGTGAACATGTGTCACGGTGCTTAGTGAACATTAATTGACTCAGGACACCTTATCCAATTATCTTTATCACCAGTGATTACTCTCTAGAACTGGGGGAGTGCCCGGACAATATATTGTGGTGTCTGTGTATAGCTGAGATAGTCTTGGTTGTAAGGTTGATGTAAAGTCATTCCTGGTTACTGACTTTAATACTTAAATAATTACATGATAGAGTAGCTCCCAAGCTGGTAGCGTCCTGTATGCTTTGTTTACCTTCTCTCTAGTGGCGTCCAGCCGCCGCACATAGAAAACGGATGGTACCATTTTCTGTGAACATGACATCCCTCCTTTTCTTTAAAAAGAATGAATACAGGATGTCTACCATGCTTGTAGCACAAAGCAAAGTTATTGACACAAAGTAAGTTATTAACATGTCAAGAGATATTGCATACATTTAACATTAATTAAACACACAAAGAATTTAAACAATCTTTACCACAAAGGATTTCAATGTTAAAAATACATATGCAATGTTAAACAAACATGAAAGAAACTGTAATACAAAGTTACAAAATATTGAATGAGAGATCTGCATTATTCAAACAATATTAAATTTAGTTTAGCATAACAAGTAAATACTTTGCATTACATAGGAACACAATTAATCATCATATCGTGTAGGGCGTTTAACATGACGTTTTGGACGAGAGTCCTTAAATAGAAAAATATCCCTCGATGAATTGTTTATCGAGTTATAACTCATTTTTTCTTTTTCTTTTGCACGACTTTGCACTTCATCATTTTCTACACTATTTGGAATCACTTTGAAATAAGCCATATTACGTGTTATACTATGATCTCTATTACTCGCTGTTACCATAGTTCCTTTTACACTAATCACTTTATATGGTTTTGTATCATACGGCATATCTAACTTTCCCTCTTTTTTCTTTTTAACGAGAACAGTATCTCCAACCTTTATGAATTGTTCCTTTGCACGTTGATCATGAGCAATTTTCATTTTGCCCTTGGCTAGTGCATCCTTCTGAGCGAGACGTTTATCCGTTACCTTGGCTGGCATGACAGGTAGTGCGATTCTCATAGGACGTCCAAATAAAAGTTCGCCAGGCGACTTGCCCAGTGTTCCATGCGGTGTTGCACGGTAGTTCCTGAGAAAAGCATACATAGCTTGTTTCCAGGATCGTCCTTCGGCATGAGCACAGCGTACAGCTTTCATGAGAGGTTGCATGAATCTCTCGACTTCTCCATTTGCTTGAGGATGTAGTGGCATCACACGGCGGTGTTTGAATCCAATATGCTCAGCAAAGTTGACAAAGTCTTGTCCATTAAATGGCGGTCCATTGTCCGTCTTGACAACTTCAGGAATGCCAAAGTTTGAAAAGATCTTGTCGAGCTTCGGGATGACAGCCTTTGCAGATGTGGAAGTGATGATTTCTACTTCTGGATAACGTGAGTGATCATCAATGACTACCATCAAGTACTCTCCAGTTGGTAGCGGTCCGCAGAAGTCCATCGATACTTCCATCCATGGTGCAGCAGGTAGTGGTGAAGGTTGTAGAGGTGTTGGTCTTGAAGTATCCACTGCAGCTTGGCAAGGGACACAGGCATCATGCATGTCCTTAGCTTGACGATCAATGCCAGGAAACCACACCTTTTCTCGTAGCAGCTGTTTGGTCCTTACAAGACCTTGGTGTCCTTGATGTGCAAGCTTCAGAGCACGTTGCTGGAGAACAGCTGGAATGACGATACGAGTACCTCGCAGCACGGTGTCGCGTTGTTGCGTAACACTTAATTCTGTCTGGATGCGTTCAAGTGCTTTGAATGCATCTTGGTCAACTCCTGAGGGTGGGATGCGTGGAAACTTTTTCTTAGTCAATGCATCCACTGTTGCTTGCAGAGTTGGGTCCTCTAGGGTTGCAGTACGGATTTCATCAAGAGTGAGAGCCTTGGGGACTGCATCACAGGTTACAGAGTGTACATATTCCTCGGCAACTTGCTGATGCTTGGTGATGGTGAAACTGTTGGCAGGATGTCGACTGATGTAATCAGCGGGATTGCCTGCACCTGGCTTGTATTTCACCGTAAAGTTGTATGGTTGCAGACGAAGAGCCCATCTCTCAATGCGAGCTGGTGGTTTGGACTTTGGATTATTGAAGATGGTCTCCAACGGTTTGTGGTCAGTGACTATCGTGGTAAAGGGTGCACCAAGCAGATACACATTGAAGTGTTCACAGCCCCATACAAGAGCAAGAGCTTCCTTCTCTGTCTGACTGTATCGTTGCTCAACATCTGTGAGAGAACGGCTGGCGTAGGCAATTACTACTCTGGAATCTGGTTGACCAGGTTTGTGTTGGGCTAACACAGCACCTAAACCAACAGGACTAGCATCCACCGTTAACTCAGTGTCCATTGATGGATCAAAGTACGCAGCAGTCGCATTTTCTACTAGTGCATCTTTCACAGCATCAAATGCATTTTGCTCGACATCGCTCCAGTACCATGATGCATTTTTCTTCAGGAGCTCACGTAGAGGCTTCGTAATGGTAGCAAAATCTGGAATGAAGCGAGAACAGTAGTTTGCCATTCCCAGAAAACTATGTACTTCAGTGGATGTTGAAGGAGGTGCAGCATTCTTGATATCTGCAACTTTCTTAGGATCTGGAGACAGACCTTTGTCACTAAGTACATGTCCAAAGAATTCAATTTTATGTTGATTGAACTCACACTTTGCTCGGCTTAGCGTCAAATTCTTTTCTCGTAAGCGTTGCAATGTTGCACGAAGAGCTTTGTCGTGTTCAGCTTGGGTACGGCCATAAACAATGATGTCATCAGACATGTTGTCAGCATTAGGTATATCTTGCAATACCTGGCTGATGATGTGCTGGAATACTTCAGCAGCACTGTTAATACCAAAACTCAGGCGCTTGTACCTATACAGACCTCGATGTGTCGTAAACGTTGTGATGAATCGACTCTCATCATCAAGTTCAAGCTGATGATAGCCCTTGTTTAAATCTAACTTGCTGAATACAGTTGCACCATTCAAGCGGTATATCATATCATCTACAGTGGGTGTAGGATGGCGTTCACGCATTATTGCCTTGTTGGGAACACGCATGTCTACACAAATGCGTATCTCATCTGGATTCTTCGGCTTTGGTGGAGTGACAATTGGGCTTACCCATGGTGTTGGGCCTGTTACCGGTTCAATGATATCTAGTTCTATCAGCCTATCCAGTTCGGCATCGACTTTCTTGCGAGTATGGAATGGTTGTCGGCGATGTGGTTGGGCAACTGGAATTACATCTGGGTTGATATGCAGATGTACCTTGCTATCAGTATAACAACCTATGGATTTAAACCGATCAGAAAATTCAGCAACAATAGCATCAACATTGTTTGCAGATTCCACTGCTACAGCATTAGAAAGCTGAAGTAGCCCCAATTTGGTTGAAGTCTTGTAACTGAGTAAAGACTCCTTTGCATTCCTAACAACATGGAATGTAGTAATGAGCATTGCATTCTTTGACTTAATCTCTGCAGTGAAAGTTCCAATCACTGGTAAGGCTACCTTTGAAGCATAGGCAGTGGCTTTGCCATTGTAGTTTTCAAGCTTTGGGAACTGTTTTTTAAAATTTCATAGTGGCACTCAGCAATGGTGTCAATGTTTGATCCAGTGTCAATGAGAATTTTGAGACAAATGCCAGCAATGTATACTATAGTCTCGGGGGTTTTTGGAAGATCATTCCATTTTGTGATTGATGTACTCCATAAATATAATCACATTCACTGTCATCTGAGACTGGTTGTAATGAAATGTTGTCTTGTATATTTTAACATTCTTGATTTGAGTGCAATATGTGTTTGCCACCTCGACTCCTATGCTTGATCCTCGTACATTGCTTTTATTTATTGATTGTGGTTTCTTTAGTGCGGAACGACACATAGCACCAAAATGATTTAGTTTTCTACACTCATAGCACTTATACTTGTGCAGGACAAACATTATCTTGGGTGTGGGTAGTCTCCTCCACAATTGTAACATTTATTATTGACACCTCTGATGTGAGTCGTTGTGACTGCTTGAGTCTTGTTCCATGACTCCAGTTGTGATGTGGTTCTCGGCTCAATTTAATGTTAGGTTTGGCATGATATCTTCTACGATCATGGTGTGTACTCCCTGAACCTTACATACTTCATGACTGTTAGTAACAGTGGCAGAACGTTGTTGGCACTGCACTCCATGGCACGAGCATACGTGCAGCATCTTCCATTCGACGAGCCATATCCAGTATCTTGGTAGAGAGAACTTTCATCATCAACAAGTTCTAGAGCTCTTCGACGAAGACGTGTAGAGTGTGCATGTTTCAAGTNCAACCCAGTCACAACTACCAGCCACATCCACCAGCCACAACCATCAACCACAACCACCGGTCAGAACCACCAGCCACGACCACCAGCCACAACCACCAACCACAATCACCAGTCACAACTACCAGCCACAACCACCAGTCACAACCACCAGCCACAACTACCAGCCACAACACCAGCCACAACCATCAGCACATCCACCAGCCACAACTACCAGCATCAACCACCAGCCACAACCATCAGCCACATCTACCAGTCACAACTACCAGCCATAACCACCAGTTACAACCACCAGCCACAACTACCAGCCACAACCATCAGCCACACCCACCAGCCACAACTGCCAGCCACAACCACACCAGCCACAACCACCAGCCACAACCTCCAGCCACAACCACCAGCCACAACCACCAGCCACAACCACCAGCCACAACCTCCTGCCACAACCACCAGCCACAACCACCAGCCACAACCTCCAGCCACAACCACCAGCTACAACCACCAGCCACAACCACCAGCCACAACCACCAGCCACAACCTCCAGCCACAACCACCAGCCACAACCACCAGCCACAACCACCAGCCACAACCTCCAGCCACGACCATCAATCACAACCACCAGCCACAACCACCAGCCACAACCAGCAGCCACAACCACCAGCAACAACCACGAGCCACAACCACCAGCCACAACTACCAGCCACAACCACCAGTCACAACCACCAGCCACAACCACCAGCCACAACCACAAGCCACAACCACCAGCCACAACCACCGTCACAACCACCAGCCACAACCACAACCACAACCACCAGCCACAACCATCAGGCACAACCACAGCCACACCCACAGCCACAACCACCAGGCACATCCACCAGCCACAACCACCAGCCACAACCACCAGTCACAACCACCAGCACAACCACTAGCTATAACTACCAGCCCACATCTACCAGCCACAACTACCAGCCACAACGCACAGCCACAAACCACCAGCCACAACCACCAGCCACAACCACCAGCTACAACCACCAGCCACATCCCACTGCCACAACCACCAGCGACAACCACCAGTTACAACCACAGCCACAACCACCAGTCAAACCCACAGCCACGACCACCAGCCACAACCACCAGCTGCAACCACCAGCCACAACCACCAGCCACATCCCACAGCCACAGTTACCAGCGACAACCACCAGCTACAACCACCAGCCACAACCCACAGCCACAACCACCAGCCACGACTACCAGCCACAACCAACCCACAACTACCCACACACCACCAAAGCACAACCACCAGCCACAACCACCAGCCACAAACCACCAGCCACAACCACCAGCCACAACCACCAGCCATAACCACCAGCCACAACACCAGCCACAACCACCAGTCACAACCACCAGCCAAACCACCAGCCACAACCCACAGCCACAACCACCAGCCACAACCACCAGTCAAACCACCACCAGCCACAACCACCAACCACAACCACCAGCGACAACCATCAGGCACAACCACCAGCCACAACCCAAGCCACAACCACCAGCCACATCCACCAGCCACAACCACCAGCCACAACCACCAGTCACAAACCACCAGCCACAACCACTAGCTATAACTACCAGCCACATCTACCAGCCACAAATACCAGCCACAACGCACAGCCACAACCACCAGCCACAACTACCAGCCACAACCACCAGCTACAACCACGAGCCACATCCCACTGCCACAACCACCAGCGACAACCACCAGCCACAACCACCAGCCACAACCACCAGTCATAACCCACAGCCACGACCACCAGCCACAACCACCAGCTGCAACCACCAGCCACAACCACCAGCCACATCCCACAGCCACAGTTACCAGCGACAACCACCAGCTACAACACCAGCCACAACCCACAGCCACAACCACCAGCCTCGACTACCAGCCACAACCACCAGCCACAACCCCCAGCCACAACACCAGCCACACAACCTGTTACAACCACCAGCCACAACTACCAGCCACAACAACCTGTCACAATCCACAGCGCCAGCTCACAGCCCAACACCCACATCCCAGCTCTCAAACACTCCCTCGCCAAAATGTATTCAAATTAACTGCTGAAGACTGTAGAGTGAGTGTGGGCGTGGCGCCGACCACACCGAGGACGGCACCCATCATTACCCCACAACACTGGACCAAGTTCTCGCAGAGAGTGACACAAGCTATTGTTTCCACAGCAAAAAAAAACTATTTGTGAAAAAGTGCCATTAATCAAC
>WNGS01164802.1:14996-27332 GCA_020271785.1 Procambarus virginalis | reverse complement strand
GGGGCAACTTTTCTCATCCAATTTTTCACTTCCCTTGGCACATTCCTGTTATCTCACCTATTTTTCAAAAGCACTACACTTTTATGTTCTCTGGGACACCACTCACTATCATCAACCTGTACTACAATACTTAGGATTGTTGAAATATGTTGGAGCTCCTCTGATGCAAGTGTTGACCCTAGGGGTGTCACCTTTTCCACCTGTGTTGAGCAGGTGGCGTTTTTTTTGTTTTCTCACCTGCGTCTTTCTTTGTGGCCACTATTTGTGTCTTTGTCATGTCTCTTAAGTTTGCTCTGTTCGCTCCTTTTTTGGTTACTTGCCTATTGCTTCTTATTGCAAATACTGTCGTCTCATATCATTGGCTTTGGTGGAAGCACTGTTGCTGGCGTTGAATGACGTCGTCTCCGTGGCACCATTGCATAAGTTATCCATGTATTCTTCCACCTCTGGCCTATTGCTAGAATCCGCTCAGTAAAACATCTAAACTATGGGACCGACTAAAGAGCCTAAATCTGTACTCTCTTGAGAGGAGGCGGGAGAAATACATAATAATTTACACGTGNAGCCTCCGGGGGCTCACCCAGAAAATGGTGTTTCATTACATTCAATACTGGTTTTATGAGGTAGAAATTGGTGGTTGGTAGAAAAAATGCCACTCAAGTACAGTATCATATTGATTTTTTCGGTGGTGGACGGATTAATTTTATTTCCATTACGTGTATTGTAAATGGGGAAATTCGTTTCGAAAGACGAGCGTTTCACATGACGAGCTCAGTGCCGGAACGAATTAGATTTGTTTATTGAGGCTCCTCTGTGTTTTGGTACAGTACATTCATGCTGGGTAACGCATGGAAAATAGTGGAAATTTGATATTTATGGATAAATGTTAAAAAACAAATTCTAACATATATGTGGTTGGTGCAGATAGCGGCATATCCAAAATCTTTGAAGGCACATTCGACTCTACAGTCAGTAACTCTTACAAATTCCATGGCTCCCAATGGTGCAACCGAAACTATGTTTTCCCACGCCTATTGTATTGGACATAACACCACCCAAAACAATGGTATTGTTCTGTGAATGTTTTCAAGGTAAAATCATTAACCCTTATCTTGAGATTATGTTGAGATGATTTCGGGGCTCAGCTTCCCCGCGGCCCGGTCCTCGACCAGGCCTCCTCTTTGTTACACATCCCCAGGAAGCAGCAGCCCATAGCAGCTGTCTAACTCCCAGGTACATATTGACTGCTAGGTGAACAGGAGCATCAGGCTGAAAGAAAGTCTGTACATTGTTTCCGCCTCCGCCGGGGATCGAACCCGGAATCTCAGGGCTACGAATCTGAAGCGCTCTCCACTCAGCTGTCAGGCCCTCTAAGCTGCTCCAATGTGCTATCTACAATTGCCTCTTGTGCTGTAATCTCCAAAGGTGATTTATATATATATCAGTTTTGTGAACTTTTTGTCGTCACGGTCATCACGAAGTTGGACTTCTAATTAGCCGAGCCATTTAAGGGTTAAGTAGATGTATATTACTATCATCCTTCACATATATATATATATATATATATATATATATATATATATATATATATATATATATATATATATATATATATATATATATATATATATATATATATATATATTAGTATATTTTGGTAGCAGTCTTTCCTGTAGACATATGTTATTAAATATGACCGAAAAAGTAAGATTAATAATTCTAACACGAATTTTCTCAATTTTCCTTATGTTTGTTTTTACTGATGACGGTAAATTAAAAATCAATTCTCCAAAAAGAATGGAGAAATAATGAAAATAAAGAATGAAATAAAAAATGAAATAAAGAATGAATTTTGGAGAATTGATTTTTAATTTACCGTCATCAGTAAAAACAAACATAAGGAAAATTGAGAAAATTCGTGTTAGAATTATTAATCTTACTTTTTCGGTCATATTTAATAACATATATATATATATATATATATATATATATATATATATATATATATATATATATATATATATATATATATATATATATATATATATATATATATATCTTCTATTGTGTACTTTTTAAAAAAATATATCTGTTTATGTTGAAGACAATTACAAATTTTCTTTGTTGATGACTACTACAGGCTGGCACAGAGGAAGGCTACGTGTGCGTGTTTGACGTGGTGGACAAGGGCATAATGTACGACAAAGCCCTGGAGAAGCAAGAAGGTTAGTGGTTTGTAGTTAGCTTTTACAAATGTTGACCAGACCACACACTAGAAAGTGAAGGGATGACGACATTTCTGTCCGTCCTGGACCATTCTCAAGTTGTTGACCAGACCACACACTAGAAAGTGAAGGGACGACGACATTTCGGTCCGTCCTGGACCATTCTCAAGTTGATTCAGCCGCGTTATTGTGACTCCTCGTCTGCATCTTTTACAAATGGTTTATAACACATTTGGTAAATCATTTTAACCTGGTTTGTTACTATAACATCTCTGGGCTGGGATTGTTTAATGTCTCCCCTAAATGTTGAGCACAGACAGCCATAGCAACACATGAGGATCTAAACTTAACTCACTACACAAGTGAATTCCCCTATAAGTGAAAAGAAAAACAAATAGTCACAAAACTCATGAATTCCCATCAAGAATTATTTGGAAATTACAGAACTTGCAATGACCAAATGACCAGCATATGAGGGAGCCGGTCGGCCGAGCGGACAGCACACTGGACTTGTGATCCTGTGGTCCCGGGTGCCGGCGAGAAACAATGGGCAGAGTTTCTTTCACCCCTATACCCCTGTTACCTAGCAGTAAAATAGGTACCTGGATGTTAGTCAGCTGTCGCGGGCTGCTTCCTGGGGGTGGAGGCCTGGTCGAGGACTGGGCCGCGGGGACACTAAAGCCCCGAAATCATCTCAAGATAACCACTCCTCATTGCCTCCAGGTATTAGGGGTTGATCATACAGGGGCTCTGGTTAGATGATCAACTCGTTGTCTAGTCTAGTGCATCTGGTGCTATTGCATGCATCTCAGAAATTGCTACAGCAAATCTTTAACTCTTGGAGTTAATTTGGCAATTCTATTAACTCGGGTAACCACAATGTGCAATTTGGTAAATAATATCTAGAGGGAGTCCCTTTTGGGGACTCCCTAAAGCCATCTTCTTGACATTGCTTCACACAGTACTAAAAGGGCACATCGACTGTGGCTAGTTCTGTTGGGCTCACCGAGAACCAGCGCCAAAACCTGATACCCTCGGAGGTGTAGAGTGCAGATGACAATTTGCAGCGACTTGAGAGGAAGTTTCCAGAAAGTCAGCACAACTTTACAGACAACTGGAGGGTTCACAGAAAGCAAAGCCTCAAAAAACTGCCAAACAATCTACCGCCAATGAGTCACACGGAAGCAGGGATTCACTCACACGCTCATGACTCATTGGTGCTGTACAGGTTACCACCACCACCACGGCCCTGGCTCTTGGCCGACTTTCCAAGCGTATTCACCTAGTTGTATTCACCTACTTGTGCTTGCAGGGGTTGAGCTCGGCTCTTTTGGCCTGCCTCTCAACTGTCAATCAACTGTTACTAACTACTATTTTTTTTTATCCCCCCTTCCCCACACACCCTTAGGAAGCAGCCCATAACAGCTGCCTTACTTCCAGGTACCTATTTACTGCTAGGTAACAGGGGCATCAGGGGTGAAGGAAACTGACCATTTGTTTTTCCGGCAGTGCCGGGGGATCGAAACCTGGTCCCTAGGTCCACGAGTCTAGAGCGCTGTCAACTCGGCCACCCCTAATGTGTTCTGTGTCTGGTGTTGGTATCCTTACACCAACTTGTAGTAGTAGTGCTTCCGGTCACACCAGCTCGTGGGCAAGCCCCAAAGCTTCAAGCTAAGTGCTGGGCTTCCTTGAACTTGTTTGTCCTGTGAGGGCTATTTGCTTTGTAATATTGTTCCTAATTGTAATATTGCTTTATGTGAATGTTTTGGTTGTGGCTTATTGTGTGGCTTGGCTCTCGTTACATTTGAGCCGCAGGTACTCGGGATCTGTCTCTTGGAGGCTTTCCAGGCAATTGTAGCAGGCTACAGGCCAGATTTGCTTATGTGAAGTGTTTGCCGCATATTGCTCAGCTTGGGGCTCTGTAGTGTTTAGGGACCTCGATTTGGAGGTGTTGGTGATTTCCACCTGGGCTTGGTCTGCACCTCTTTCTCCTTTCTCTGCGGCTATTTAACCAGCTTCGGGTCCCCTTCTGGTTCCCCTCCATTTGTGAGACATTCTGGGCTCCCCAGAGTGGACCTATTTGCGTCAGTGTGTGTCTCCGAGGCTCTCACAGTGGATGCCTTTCAACTGTACTTTTCGTGGTGTGGTGCATTTACCTCCTTCTCTTGGTTCATTTGTTGCTCCATGTGCTGGCCGGTCTGAAGTCATACTCAGGGAGGGTGATCATTCTGGCTCTTTAGTGGTCGGCCCAGCCTTGATTTACGGCACTTCTAGCCCGGTGTTCAAACCTGGGCGGTTTTCCGTGGCTACGGCTCTTTTAGTAGTTCGGTCTGGTGATACGCTTCTCTGGCTTGAACTTCTGCTCTGCTGTCTGCATCTCAACATTCTAACACATCTGTCATCATTTGTGTGATTACCTAAGTGTAATTACCTAAGTATAGTTACAGGATGAGAGCTACGCTTATGGTGTCCCGTCTCCCCATCACTCTTTGTCATATAATGCTTTGAAATTACAGTACTGACGATTTTGGCCTCCACCACCTTCTCACTTAACTTGTTCCAACCGTCAACCACTCTGTTTACAAAAGTGAATTTTCATATATTTCTCCGGCAGCTTTGTAGTTTAAATCTATGACCTCTTGTTCTTGAAGTTCCGGGTCTCAGGAATTCTTCCCTATCAATTTTATCGATTCCTGTTACTATTTTGTATGTAGTGATCATATTGCCTCTTTTTCTTCTATCTTCTAGTTTTGCATATTTAATGCCTCTAACCTCTCCTCGTAGCTCTTGTCCTTCAGTTCTGGGAGCCACTTAGTAGCATGTCGTTGCACCTTTTCCAGTTTGTTGATGTACTTCTTAAGATATGGGCACCATACAACCGCTACATATTCCAGCTTTGGTCTAATAAAAGTTGTGAATAATTTCTTAAGTATTTCGCCATCCATGTAATTTAAAGCAATTCTGACGTTAGAAAGTGTAGCATTGGCTCCTCGCACAATGTTCTTAATGTGGTCCTCAGGTGACAGTTTTCTATCTAGAACCACCCCTAGATCCCTTTCTTTGTCAGAATTCTTTAGATTTCTCACATAATTTATAGGTTGTGTGGGGTCTATGTTCTTCAATTCCACATTCCATAACATGGCACTTATTCACATTAAATTCCATTTGCCAAGTATTGCTCCATATACTTATTTTGTCCAGGTCTTCTTGAAGGGCATGACAATCATCTAAGTTTCTTATCTTCCTTATTATCTTAACCTATTATCTTCCCTATTATCTTCCAGATCGAAAACCATACTGTCTGTCTGATATTATATCGTTTACCTCCATGTGTTCTACCTATTTAGTTTTAATTATTTTTCCAATATTTTGACTATTACACTTGTCAATGATACAGGTCTATAATTAAGGGGGTCTTCCCTGCTTCCACTTTTGTAGATTGGAACTATGTTAGCCTTTTTCCACACATCAGCTACAACTTCTGTACACAAGGATGCCTGAAAAATCAGTTGGTGGAATGCTGAGGTCAGGTGCACATTCTCTCAGAACCCATGGTGAAACTCCATCTGGACCAACTGCTTTGTTCTTACTTAGCTCCTTGAGCAATTTTTCCACTTGGTCTCTAGACACCTCTATGTGCTCTATGTTGTTCTCTGGAATTCTTATTGTGTCTGGTTCCCTAAAGATTTCATTTTGTACAAACACACTTTGGAACTTTTCGTTTAGTGTTTCACACATTTCCTTTTCATTTTCCGTGAATCTATTTCCCATTTTCAACCTCTGAATATTATCCTTTACCTGCAATTTGTTGTTTATGAATTTATGGAATAGAATTTATAGCCTCTCTCCTCACTGCCGTGTAGTTGTTTCTCACATCTTTGTATCGCTGGTATGTTTGGGGGTTTGGCCTCTTCCTGTATTGATTCCATTTTTGTCTTTTGGTCTCTGGCCCTCTCGCAATTTCTATTGAACCCATCCTGTTTCCTAGTTCTGCATCTCTGTTTTGGTATAAATTTTGTTGTGCCTTTATCATATATTTCACATAACTTGACATACATCTCATTCACTTCCTTGCCTAGCAACAAATCTGTCCAATTATACTCACTAAAAAAATTTCTAAGGTCGCCATAATGTCCTCTCCTGATGTCAGGTTTTTCAACTGCTTCAACATCCTTATTTTCTTCCAGATTATAACGCATTGCATACTTTATTCCCAAAAGACATGGTCACTTTTACCCAAGGAAGGAAGGTACTGAATGTCAAATATCTCTTCCTCCTTCCTGGTAAATATCAAATCTAGCATGGAGGGAATGTCCCCTTCCCTCATCCTCGTAGCTTGTTTAACATGTTGATACAAGAATGTTTCCAGGATGAGGTTTACAAATCTACAGGTCCAAAAATCTTCTGTTTTAGCTTCATATGCTTCCCAGCCTATGGATTTCAAGTTGAAGTCACCGACTATCAACAGTCGTGATCTATCGTTATCCGCTCTCGCTATAATCTCTCTCATTATTGTTATAAGACCTTCTCGTTTACTATCTAGCTCCTCCTTTGACCATGTGCTGCTTGGTGGTGGACTATATGCATTTATGATCATTAGTTTATCATCTTCATGGCAGATCTCTAGTACTATAATGTCAACTTCTTGTGGATTGGCAGTGATTATTTCGTTCACCTTTAGGTGTTCTTTCACCAGCACAGCAACGCCACCGCCTTTCCTAATTTTTCTGTCCCGCCTCCAAGTTGAGTAGCCCCTTGGGAATATGACCTCATTTAAAATAACATCTTCAAGTTTTGTC
Source organism: Procambarus virginalis (assembly GCA_020271785.1). NCBI lineage: Eukaryota > Metazoa > Arthropoda > Malacostraca > Decapoda > Cambaridae > Procambarus > Procambarus virginalis. Next base: position 20,308 of record WNGS01164802.1, on the reverse strand, counting down.
TCCGTGAGTGCAACAATGTCTGGTGTCTGAAGCTGTATTACATCACTTAACTCCAGTATCTTCGATCTCACTCCATCTATGTTGGTGTATGCAATCTTCAGGAACTTGTTCCCCCCTCTCCTTATTCTTTACTCCCCCTCTCTCTGTTGATTTTGTTGGTTTGCCTTTATGTACCACTTTACTGGTCTGCCTACCCCCAACACTTTGTAGAAAAAAGAATTGATTTCTTCTTCATTCCTGCTCTCATTTAAACGTTTTGCCTCGGCGAGGTTCAGTTTCAGCTTCTCTCTCTCTCTTTTTGAAAGATCTCGTCTTAACGACCACACTTTCCCATCCTCATCACTTTGTAATTTTCTAGCTTTCCTTAGTACTTCTTCCATCTGTTTGGCACCGTTTAGGGTGATCCTCAAAGGTCGATCTTTCTTTTTTACGTATCTGCCTATTCTCCTGTAGTCGCGCACATTCTCTATGGTAGTAAGACCTTCTACGAGGCCCACAATTGTATCTACTACTTTCGCTTCTTCTACAGCTCTTTCTGACCCAGATGTTATCTCCTTTTCATTGCAACTAAAATTTATCAGGGATTTGCTCCGATCAACTGTGTTTTGCACCAACTTCGAAATAGATGCCAATTCCTTTCTCACTTCCAGCCTCATGTTTGTTTTATCTTGGTTGCTGCAGTGTTTGGCTTCCTTTACTGCTTCTTCAATTTTTTCTTCTCCTTGGCCACTTGTGCATAGGTGAGTTGCTTATCTTTCTTGCACTGTTCTATTCCCTGTGTAACTTCCTCCATCTGTGCTGACAAAAGCTGTTTCTCCTGTTGAAATTCTTTGCCTAACCTATTGTAGTCATTTATGTTTAAATTTACTTTAACTTCTTCCATAGCTATTCTTAAGAGTTTATTTTCTTCTTCCATGGCTTTGCAATTTGTTTCCAATTGATTCTTATCCTTGCGCAAGTCTTTCACTAAACCCTCAAGACCTAAAACTTTACTATTCAAATGGTCATTGCTTTCTTTCATTTTACTAATTATTTCTACATGAGAGTTCACTATAGTATCTAATTTTACCAACTTATTATGTAGACTACTAATATCAATGCTTTCTTCATTGAATCCCGCAAAATCAAACTCTGTTTTGTTTTTCCTCTTGCCGGTGGCCATTGTTGGAAATTTCCAACACTTATCATCTACTACTGTATTATAATAACTCATCATCATTACACTAATTACAGTAGTTATTAATACCACTAACGGTAGTGTTAATATAATTTAATCTGAGCCTATTGCTGATAATATGACTCCCGATCATGTAAAACCGAGAGTTGTTAATTGAAATTATTTAGTAACAGTTTTTATTCTGTTACGATCGAATGCTATGGAGAGTATAAATATCATCTCCATTTCTCGCTAGAGATCATTTATCGAGAATATGATAATTATTAAATCCCTATAATTGCAACCCAGTTCCTATTATTGCATTTCATCCATAATTGCGCGGAAAAGAATAATTCGTGTTTAATAATTTCTGTGGTGAATGCGAGAGCAGGTTGAGGGAGGAGACGCCATTACTTACTTGCTTGGACACGAGGCAGCCTGGAATGGAGAGTGGCGAGACGCATGATGGCGACTGGGAGTTCTTATTGACAAGAATTACGTTGATACTCAGTTAACAATTAACAATTACTTATCCATGTGTTCTCTTGTGCCCAGCCAGTTAATAACGCGTCAACAATTGAAGCCATGACCCGTAATTACGTGTGCACAGCAGTGAACGCTTGGCATCGGCTGACGCGATCTCGGCAGACTTCAGTATTTAATACGCTCAGCTAAGTATAGAATTCTGGTTTGATGCATCACTCGAGATTTTATATTTGTGAGTAGTCTGTCGTTAGGAGGTGAAATTAACAACCACATAACGTGAGTAAATTTCGTTATGTTACTCAGTTTCATGAATATCTGAAAATAATTCGTAGCCTAATCAATTGATACTCAAATTCTCTTGATTGCAGCGTGTATTTAAGGTGCCAGCAAGATTCTCATCAGTCGTGTTATTCACCTCGGGTTCTTTTTTTGTTTGGATCCTGTGACCACGAGGACGAATGACGAATTGGCGTTATAGAAATCGTCTTACAGCTAAGACACATTTTTCCTACAAATTTATTCAACCTGATTATTGATTCTTAGATAATTCATATAGAAGCTTTACATTGAATAATTATTGCCAGATTTGGTAATTAATGTTTATGCTATAACTGTGCTCAGTGTTTATGCTCAGTGATTAATGATCTTTAATATTCATGATTTGAATTACCATATATTTGAATCTATTGTAGTTTAGTTTTCTCATGTTATTAATCCAACAATGAACTAGTGACGAACCACACTGGTTCCTAGATATATATGAACTTCTAGAAATAACCCCCCAATGTTGATATTTGAGGCTTTGGCTTTAATTAATGATACAGTCTATTCTTTATTTTCAAGTGATTATTCATTGAATGAGTTTCCATAGACACTGGTTCTCTAGTGTCATTCTGATGATCACTATTATTTGTTTTCCCTCTTTTCTCAAAAGTGGGTGGTCCTTCGATTTCTTTCAATACAATAATCAAATAATTTAATTTCTGAGTTCAAGCCCCAGATACACAACATTTTAGTCCTTCGAACCGGATACCATTTAATTAATTAATATTAAACTATATCGGTTCTCAGACCAAAACAACATTTTGGTCTTTATCGAACCGGATACATACCAATTAACATTAAACTATATCCGTTCTCAGAAACCAAAACAACATTTTGGTCTCTTCGAACTGGATACAATCCAAGAAATTCTTACAACTAGTCCTGTACTAATGGTAGTACATACATTATACATTTTTGTGCTGATCCTACCAAGGGTGGGATTCAAACATTACAGTAACTCTGATTAGAGTGTACCCATATTAATTATTTGTGTACTCATTATTTTTGTGTGTGGTTTTGAGTGTTGCTGTATGATCACCATTACATCTAATGGTGATAAGGATGAGCTAGCCGGACGAAAGTTAATGGTGACATGCAGACACCACTAAAATCTTTAGCTACATACTGTTAGGTAGGGACATTTAACCTCAAAGTGAGGTAGAGTTTAATTTAGCCAGAATTAATTCAGGCTATACTCAATATTAATTATCAACTAATGAACAAGTATCCCAGCTTCATTAGTAATATTAATCAAGTCCTATGAAATTTGGACTTAAAGCTAACATGGCTACTCATGAGCAATTAAGGAGAACCTATATTGGCCTCAAAGGTCATTTAACTAGACTAATTAATAAGTCTGATGGCTTGTCTAAAGCTACTCCCATTGATTACTATCTACTAGAAACATCAGTGAGAGTAGCTAATTTTAAATTTAATCAAGTTAAATCTGCAAGCCAGTCTTATCTTAACTCACTGAACGCTACTGAAACTGATCTTGAGGAACTAGATCAAATTATAGCAAATATTTCCCAGTATGAAGATGAGACTCAAGATGAACTTGATGTACTATCCAGTATAGTAAAACATCAATCCAATACAAATACTACTATGTCTCAATCCAGTAATCAATTACCTGAGGTTCGTCTACCTACTTTAGACTTACCTACATTTGCAGGGCTGGATGAAGAAAATTGGGACACATTTTGGACTTCATTTGAAGTTCATATCCATAACAGGTCTTATCTTGACCCAGTTTCTAGATTCTCATACCTGATTAGTCTTCTCAAAGGGGAGGCTAAAAGGGTCATAAATAACTTAGCTCTCAGTGAGAGTAATTATGAGGAAGCTATAAAGCTACTGAAGTTGAATTATTGCAACAAGGAGTTAAGTATAGCTAACCTTTATTACCAATTGCTAGATCTGAATGCACCAAGTAACAGACCAGACTCACTTCAAAGCTTCAGGCTAGAAGTAGAGTCTCTAGTGAAGGCTTTAGGTACTAAAGTTGATGTGCCAGCCTCAGAATGGTCAATCAAGTTACTTTTGCAGAGGAAATTACCTCGAAATATCTTAGCAGAAATCTGCTCACATTATAAAACCGAGTTTCTCACTCTCGAGCAAATATTCGAGGGGCTGAGAATAACGGTTAACAGGTTGAAGACTCATGATAAGATTAAACCTGAGTCTAAATCACCTAACATTGACAACTCAGTCAAAACCAAATTGACTTTGAATAAATCCAATAAATCTAAGCCTAAGACTACTCCATCCACTGGAAAAGGAGTGGTAGTGTAGGTATTTATTCTGTATCTCCCTCTGACACAATAACTGATGTGTCTACTAAAAGGACAAATTTAGTCAGAGAGAGAAGGTGTCTGTTCTGTGATCAAGAACATCTCACCTACAAATGCACTGTTTATCCTAACTTTAATACAAGGATTAAACAACTCCAAGAATTACACAGAAGCACCAAGTGCATGGGTTCTCATGATCCCAGTAAATGTGTTGTGCAGCTACGGTTATGCAGTAGATGCCACAAAGGTGTACATCATTATGCCTTATGTAGAAAAATTTCTACCCAATCTGTGACATCTGGGGAGAATTCTATGAATTCTACCACAGTACAATATTGCAAGGTACATCAAGAAATAAGTGTACTTGCTACTGAGTCAGGCAATAATACCACTCTGCCTACAGCTCAACTCAAACTAATAGACAGGAAATCTAGAGTTAACACTAGAGGTCTCTTTGATCAAGGATCACAGAAAACCTTCATCACACAACAATTAGTCGAGCAGTTAAATTAAAACCTGCCAAAAGTGTGAGACTGAATATTTCTGGGTTCTTGACTAATAGTGGACCTAGTGAATACCAAGTAGTTAAGGTGTTAGTGAGACATGGATCTTCCACTAGTCCAATACAAGCGGTAGTAGTAGATAAACTTCCTTCAGACCTGCAGGTCACAGGACTAGCTCGCACTGCGAGATATCTCAGACGAAACCGCATGAGGCTAGCAGATCACAAAATAAATTCTGACTGCCTCACAGATGTTAGTATACCTATAGGCGCTGATCATTATTATAAATTTATACCTGGATGCACCAGACAACACGGAATGAATTTGTTGTCATCTGCTGGAGGCAAGTTGCTTACTGGACCGGTGCTTTTCCAACAAAACCCAGCGTCAACCAACAAACAAGCTAACAATGCAATAATGGCGTGACTAGGCTTGGAACAGTCACCCCTACATTTCAGAGAAATATCTGAAGATAATGAGTCTGATCCACCTGTACATCGTCTGTGGGATTTAGACACTTTAGGTATTGTCCCTGAACAACCAAGTCCC
>WNGS01164801.1:68904-79104 GCA_020271785.1 Procambarus virginalis | reverse complement strand
AAACTTTCACTATTAGCCGACCCCACGCCACGTGGTCTTTAGACGATTGACCGACTTAAGATTCTACACCCGTATGACGTAACATAGGCTTTTAGCAAAACCCTAGGGTCGCCTTCCTGCCGCCACCACCAGACCAGTAACACTGAGCAATGATCGAGGTCTGGATCGATCATGCTAATCAACCTTGGGGCTTGATTACAATACCCAACTAGTAACATATAACCTTGGATCTTACGTGTGGAGTTAATTAAAATCAACCGGAATGATAATTCTGATTCGATGTTAGAATCGCGGCCCAATTCAACTCGGCCCTCGTGGGGACCACCTGACAAGGACAAATTCACATAAATACACAAAATGGAAATAATGAAATGCACATTACTAACTAAATGGTTTATACAAAAACTAAACAAATCTAAATAATTGGAGCACTCCCTCAACTCAACACGCCCTGACTGGCAATGATTGGACCTATCCCTATAAAACTCCTAGCGACTATACCTTCTACAGACCAGCTGGGTGTTCGTGCTGTCTGGAGGCCGATGATGGAAGGCCACCTTCCCGAGTTGTTTCTCACACCACACTGAACTCTCTCTCTGCTCCTCTACCCAGACGCTCATATCTGTATCCTTCCGCGTCGTTAAGTTACTTACAAGGCTTTAGTTTAACAATTGACCTCTGTTGTACTGAATGATCCAGATTGGTTGAATTATTTTACTGAAGTTAAATTACACAAGCATCTTAAGGAAGTGCTATTCCCGATTACAAAATGGCAATTTGACCTTTGAGAAAATAGAGGACATGGAAACTGGTGACCTGTGACCTCCAGGTCACTCCGCCTTACAACTTAGTTCTGGCTCGTGACGTCACTGATGGTGACTTAACTCAAAATCCTAATAAGTAGAATACTCTTGATATTATAAACAGTAATACTATACAATTTCAATGAAGACTGATTTCTCTAAATAAGTGAATACTATAGAATGATTCATTATACGAAACTTGTGAACAAAGGCTTCAATTATTTTCACAGCGAATTCCCTCAGGGGCTGCTCCCGGGGTCACCACATGGTCCAGCTTCCCATTTTCCCTTGTAGCTAAAACATTCTGGATAATTCTTACAACAAACCTAGTTGGTTACAGCTTTAGTTGCTGTTGTCTTCAAAGTCGTTGGTGTTGTGTGTGAACGTTTTCCAGTCTTCTTGTTCATATTGTCTCCAAATACTGCTATGCTTTCCTCCTGGAAAATTTACCGTTTGAGAAGGAATGTTGTTATTAGCCATATAGAAATGAAATAGGTACAGTATATAGATATGTTGAAGGAAATAGGAGCCCTCTACTACACCTTACTTTGCTCCTCAGCTCTCTCTTGCCTATTTACTGCCTGTCTCTACTTCCTCGTCACAATCGACTTGAGAATGGTCCAGGACGGACCGAAACGTCGTCGTCCCTTCACCTTCTAGTGTGTGGTCTGGTCAACATACTTTAGCCACGTTATTGTGACTCATAGCCTACATATAGATATGTTGAATATATTAACAAATATATAACATGGAACAGGAATATAGAAAAAATAATTTCATGTTTTTTGGAGTATAGCTATACAGAATGATTATGTGAAGGTGTTACATTGAGCAGATATGTAGAATGACTACATGAAGGTCCCCCCCCCCATTGTGCACATGAATAACAATATTATTGTATGTGAATGTGCTACATAGATAGTGGGGGATTTGTAATAGTTTTGTGGCAAACTTTTCTGTACAATGTGGCTAACATTCATTCACACACTAAGGACACATTTAAGCCACAATTACCTAGAGCAGTAAAAACATGTCCTTCTCTTATTATAGAAGTACTGTACATTATCATTTCAAAAGATACTGTAGAACAAATTATGTACATGATCTTAAAGGGAAGTTTCCAGCATTTGAATCTATATTTTGCTTTAGTCATTTATCTTACCTTATGAATTTGCATTTTAATATCACTTAGTTTTGTAGCTAGCGAGTAAATGTGTTACTTGAGCGCTCTATACATGTGTGTTGTTGGGAAGGTTAAGCGAAAACAGTTGGTAAAGAGGCAAGGAGAGAGGGAGGGAGTTATTAAGGGAAAGCGCTAAGCCATTACGACTATATAACACTGGGAAGGGGTCAGGATAAGGATTTGGGATGGGACGGGGGGAAGGAATGGTGGCCAACCACTTGTGGACGGTCGGGGATTGAATGCCGCCCTGCATGAAGCGAGACCGTCGCTCTACCGTCCACCCCCAAGTGGTTAGGCATGGTTAAGAGGGAATGACACAGTAATTCAGGAGGAGTTTCTTACACTGAGGCAGCCACCATAAAGCTTTCGATAATATACTAGATTTTGGTAAATTGTCACTAAATATTTGTCTCATGGTTAGTATATATGATTGTGTTGTTTATCTGTGTTTTTCTAGGTCATCACTGTGTCAGAGATGGAGGCGGGTTCCCTTGAGAAAGAACTTGCCCTTAAACCAGGCTGCTGCTACTGCAGTGTTGTACACATGAGCACAAATCCAGATGGGGGCAGTGTTTTGGTGGTGGCCGATAATCAGCACAATATTACTGCGTATAGTCTTGATCAAGACAGCAGTATAATGTTGCCGTCTTACAACTCTCCAGTGACCGCCATTGGGGTTCACCCTACCACTCAGGATATTGTGGCGGTGCATGCAGATATGATGATAAAAGAGTACCATCTTACCAAACGAAAGTACACGCCATTCTGTCGGGAGTTTTTGTCAACGTGTTGCTCTGATTTGTCAAAGAGAAATTCTGTGATTCACAATGTGAGTTATGATCCTCTTCACACGCACTTGATTCTGTTGCACGATGATTCCTCCATAATAGTGCTTGATAAGCAGAAACTCACGATGAAGGAAAAGCTCGGTAAACCAGGTAAAGTAATGCGTTACGAGGAGAAACTGAATGATGGTAATTGCAAGTCGTCCAATAATGTAGCAAAGGTCGGAACTACAGGTGCATCATTCTCTTTTGTGCAAAGGTCTAATCAGGTTGCCCATTTCACACACATCAAAAAGGAATCATTGGTCAGTGTAGAACTCAATCCACTTCAGCTGTTCGATAAATTGCCACCTGCATTAAAGGTGAAAAAGTTTGGGGGTGTATAATTCTTACATTGTGACAAAGGTATCATATTTTGAAATGTGTTAAAGTATATTAGGCTTCTTGAGTGTGAAGAAAGTTAATTATAATTGATGCTTTATTTTCTCAGTTTCCATGAGGATGATGTACTTATATTCTTTTGTTAATAAATTAACACAAAAGCTTCTCTATTTTAATAATTTTTCTTTTCATATGAAATCATAATCCTTTTGTCTTGTACTGGAACACCAGACCAGTACTGTCCCCACCGTGTTTGTGGCCCTTGTACTGGAACACCAGAAATAGTGGGGAAAGGGGGGGAACCCCTCCAGGGGGAGCCGGTGGCTGAGCGGACAGAACACTAGACACGTGATCCTATGGTCCCGGGTTCGACTCCAAGCACCGACGAGAAACAATGGGCAGAGTTTCTTTCACCTTGATGCCTCTGTTACCTAGCAGTAAATAGGTACCTGGGAGTTAGTCAGCTGTCACGGGCTGCTTCCTGGGGGTGGAGGCCTGGTCGAGGACCGGCCGCGGGGACACTAAAGCCCCGAAATCATCTCAAGATAACCTCAAGATAACCCCAAGATAGTACTGTCCTCACCCTGCATGCCTTGTACTGGAACATGGGGGTACAGACCCATTCCAACAACTGTCTGCTACAAGGATTGCAATCCCCGTGGCATAGTGGTAAAGCACGCGCCCGGCACTTTGCGAGCGCTTTGGCCTAGGTTCGTATCCTGGCCGGGGAGGGTTGACCGGGTGCCAATCCTTAACTGTGATTGACCTGGCGCCTCTGTTCACCCAGCAGTGAATGAGTACCTGCAGGTTGTTGAACAATTTGGTGGGTCGTCTTGCGCAGAAAAAAATTGGATTAAGGACCTGCCCGAGACACTATGCGTGCTAGTGGCTTTACAAGAATGTAAACTCTACTATATATATATAATATATGTATATATATATATATATATATATATAATATATATATATATATATATATATATATATTATATATATTATATTTACACACACACACATATATAATATATATATATATATATATATATAATATATATATATATATATATATATATATATATATATAATATATATTATATATATATATATATATATATATATATATATATATATATATATATATATATATATATATATATATATATACTATATATATATATAAATATATAAATATATATATATATATATATATATATATAATATATATATATATATATATATATATAAATAATATGGAAGGGAGTACCACCTCTGGCTGGAAGAAGGGGGACCCATAGCCTCGGAGGAAATCACACATAACGCATTGGAGGGAATGTAGGTCCCCTCCAATACAGTTTCTGTGTGCTTTTCTCCTACCACCCCCTTCCTTTTTTTATGCTTTATTGTGTATTTAATGGTTACAAAACATACAAGACAAATGCCTAAATGTTATGGATCTCTTGAAGCTTCTCCGCTTCCGGACAGGAACCGAGGACGCAGCAAGCATTTCCCCTCTGGATCGCCACACTGAGGCGCTGAAACAAAAAACTGCAAGCCCTGGGTCTCTGGCGACGTCAATGAGCTTGGAACCCAATTCCTTGAGAAATCCCAAGGCACTCTGCCCCAGGGCCATGCGTCTCAGACGCTATGGGAACAAAGAGGTATTGACCTGCCAGTCGCCTGTATTTGAGAGATTTTGCTGTTTCCCTGTGGTTGGCCGCCCCACCTGCTTGATCAGATCCGAAGTGTACGTAGGTGTCAGCCAGGGTGGATACACATGTGTAGTCCCACACCAACTGTCTACCCCTCCTTCCATGAGTATATGGTGATGCCATCAGGATGAAGTGCGGGGAAATCCGGGTTTTGGACCCCTAGGATGCGAGGTTCTCTCTCCGCTGGACACTTAGCTGAGACGAGGCTTCTTTTGATGATGTCATTGACCTCGTTGTGTCTTGCATGCCAGCCTTTGTGCTTCCGCAATGCAACCCGTGCAGTCCGTTTTGGTCTGTTTCCACCCTGTTGCAAATACACTTGTATTCAGTGTGAATTGGGCACCAAGGCGGAGGGCCACTGCTACACGAAGGGATTCTGGATCTAGGCACGTGCCCATTGCTGACATGGGTACTGCCAGGAGGCAGTATATATATATATATATATATATATATATATATATAATATATATATATATATTATATATATATATTCATATATAATTATATATATATATATATATTATATATATATATATAATATATATATAATATATATATATAACTGAAAACTCACACCCCAGAAGTGACTCAAACCCATACTCCCAGGAGCAACGCAACTGGCATGTACAGGGACGCCTAAACCACTTGACCATCACGACCGGACAAAGGAAGTGATAGCCGAGGCTATATGAACCACTTCCCCGCCGGCACTCGGATGGTAATCTTGGGCATAGCATTTTATCAAATCACCTCATTTTTTGGGCAACACGTGAGGAACACAAATGCAAACAAGCCTGAATGGTCCCCAGGACTAGATACAACTGAAAACTTACACCCCAGAAGTGACTCGAACCCATACTCCCAGGAGCAACGCAACTGGTATGTACAGGGACGCCTTAAACCACTTGACCATCACGACCGGACAAAAGGAAGTGATAGCCGAGGCTATATGAACCACTTCCCCCGCTGCACTCGGATGGTAATCTTGGGCATAGCATTTTATCAAATCGCCTCATTTTTTGGGGCAACACGTGAGGAACACAAATGCAAACAAGCCTGAATGGTCCCAAGGACTAGATACAACTGAAAACTCACACCCCAGAAGTGACTCGAACCCATACTCCCAGGAGCAACGCAACTGTATGTACAGGGACGCCTTAAACCACTTGACCATCACGACCAGACAAAAGGAAGTGATAGCCAAGGCTATATGAACCACTTCCCGGCTGGCACTCGGATGGTAATCTTGGGCATAGCATTTTATCAAATCACCTCATTTTTTTGGGGCAACACGTGAGGAAACACAATGCAAACAAGCTGAATGGTCCCCAGGACTAGAACAACTGAAAACTCACACCCCAGAAGTGACTCGAACCCATACTCCCAGGAGCAACGCAACTGGTATGTACAGGGACGCTCTTAAACCACTTGACCTCCTCACGACCGGACAAAAGGAAGTGATAGCCAAGGCTATATGAACCACTTCCCCGCCGGCACTCGGATGGTAATCTTGGGCATAGCATTTTATCAAATCACCTCATTTTTTGGGCAACACGTGGGAACACAACTGCAAACAAGCCTGATGGTCCCCGGGACTAGATACAACTGAAAACTCGCACCCCAGAAGTGACTCGAACCTAAATGCTATGCTCTGATAAAATGCTATGCCAAGATTACCATCCAAGTGCCGGTGTGGAAGTGGTTCATATAGCTCGGCTATCACTTCCTTTTGTCCGGTCGTGATGGTCAAGTGGTTTAAGGCGTCCCTGTACATACCAGTTGCGTTGCTCCTGGGAGTATGGGTTCAAGTCACTTCTGGGGTGTGAGTTTTCAGTTGTATCTAGTCTGGGGACCATTCAGGCTTGTTGCATATATATATATATAATATATTATATATAATATATATATATATATATATATATATATATATATATATATATATATATATATTATATAATATATATATGTATATATATATAGGGGGGTACCACCTCTGGTGCAATTATAGGGACCCACAGCCTCAGAGAAGGGACACAGAGCATTCAGGGAAAAACTTTGCCATTTAACTCTGAATACATGAGGGTGTTCGCTTCTCCTACCACCCCCCTTTTTTATGTGTACACTTTTTTAAGCAAGGTTATACAGTTACATATCTGATTGTATACAAAAAAAAGAGCATTAAGAGGACACAAAAATAGTTCCGCTTCCTAGAGGCTTGTATTTCCTCGAACTCCTCCGACGTCGTTGGGCAAACCGAGGATGCAGCGAGCATTCCCCCTCTGGATCGCGACACTGAGGCGCTGAAGAGAAAACTTGCCGCTCTTGGGTCTCTTGTGTGTCAATGAGCTTGGAACCAAGATCCTTTAGAAACCTTCTTGCACTCTCTCCCCATGGGCCTAGGGTCTCAGACCCTATTGGAACGAAGTTGTACCGATGATCTAATTGCCTATACTTGGCTGACTTGTTCTTTCTCTGTGTGTCGCTGCGGCTCCTGCTGTGCCGGCAGAGAGGTTGATGTATGTGGCTGCCAGGGTGGATACGCAAGTATCCCATGCCAACTGTCTGCCACCTTCCACGGACGCAGTGTGATTCCGTCTGGTCGGCGGCAAAGCTAACAGAGTCACGGTTCAGAAGGTTGCGGGGCTCTCTCTCCTCTGCTGACACTGGGCAGAGGCAAGGCTTCTTTTAATGATGTCGTTTACTACTTCGTCGTGTCTAGTGTGCCAACCACCAGATTTCCACAGTGCAGGCCATGCAATCCATATTCGTCAGCATCTGCCTCGCCGCAAATACACTATGAACAGTGTGGATAGTGGCAGCAAGACGGAGAGCGACTGCAATACGGAGCTCCTGCGGATCAAGACGTGTGCCTGTCGCAGACATAGGACTGCCAAAGGAAGTCCCCTGCATGGGGAGCCTGCACAGCTGTGAGGCGTGCACGATCACTGGAGGTTGTTTGCTGCCTCCAGCAAAGCTGTGGCTTCTTGTCTGCAATGGGGCTGTCCCACTGGATTGTTTCTGGCTTTCGGCATGGCTGGTCTGAGTGCTGGGTCTGCCATGGCACCCCATTTCGTGTCGCATTCCGTGTAGTGGGGGTCCTGTATCCCCGCTACATCACTGAGGGTGTCAGGTAGAATTTCCTTAACCAGGTCATCTGATGCTGAGGAGGAAGCAGGAAGGCTGGGACAGCAATTTGGGTGGCAGTGCGGACACCCAAGCCACCGAGCCTAACAGGAAGAGTGGCTTGTTTCCACTGGCACTCGTTGAGGGAGAGAGTAACAACTTTTTCCAGCATGGTCTTCAGTAAGAGGTCATACTCTTCAAGCTTTCGGTTGTCGTAAGATGGGGCGCACCTCAGAAAGTAGGTTAGCCCGGAAGGGATAGGCATTTGGTGAGGAGATAAAAAGCATCGTGGGCATCGATGTCACCTATTCTGTCTTCCATCTCCTAAGGTCTGCGATTTTCTTGTCAAGGATCTCCTCAATGGCATTAACCCGAGGGGGGCTCCAGGAGGTGCTGTTCTCGCCCTAATGACATGGGCTCCAGGCAAGGCAGACCTTATTCTAGCTTACGATGTCTGGGTGGAGGAGTACTTCACACTTGGAAGGGTTCAGGACAAGACCCAGGCTTACTTCTTGCTCCCTATTTTCCTGATGTCTGCCAAGAGGTCGTCTACGGTGCCAGCTATATGTCCATCATCCAAAAACCAGATGTTGAACTCGCTGGACAAGCTTTCGGTGATTTCTTTTAAGACTAAGCAGAAAAGAAGGGAGCAAGAGGATCACCTTGCTGAACGCCTTCACATGATCTGATTTCATGTTCACCAAAGAGTTTTTTTGACTCACCACGTAGCACGATAGTATGAACGGGTAGAGGGCCGGAAATGGCGATGTACGGCACAAAGTACTGATCTCTTCTGACCATGTTGAAGGCATTCTTAAAATCCTTTTTGAGCAGGGCCTTTTCATCAAAATTTGGCGTGATGTAGCTCGTGCTGCATGGGCAGCCGCTTCACAGCCTTGGGGGATTACAAATCCTAGCTGGATTGGTTTCAGTAATTCAGCCGCTTGCTGGCTGACAACCCTCGTAGCAGCCTTGGCAATCAGGCGTCGGAGAGTGTTGCCAACAGCTATTGGCCTGATTCCATCGTCCTTCTTTTAGAGCACAGAGGGAGCACCGAAAAAGAGAGGCCTGATGACCTCAGGTATATCACCAGCCAGGCACATGTTAACGAACCTTGTTAGTTCAATAAGAAGATCTTGTGCAGCTCACAACCGCAGATTTAACATTTGCTTGATGTGTTGAGGTTTTAACCCTGTAAAGCCTCCTGCTGACCCAGGTGGAAAGAAGGGCTGCTTTGTAGCCCCAGATTCACTGACGGTTAATGGGTCTGAAATGGTGTCGGCTGATGGCGGAACGATGTTGTTCGCCTTGTTGGCTCTGGGTGGGTGCTTGCTTTGCGGGCCCGCGCTGTGGCTGAGTTTCGAGGAGCAATTTTCTCGTCACTGGTGAGGACTCTAATAGCGCTTGCGGTATTTCCCTCTTCAATTTCTTGGTGATTTGTGCTCTGATTTTGTTTGTTTCCGGTATGTTGTTGTTACCATTTCTGCGGTGTGTGTGTGTTTTGTTCGGAGAGGCAGGCGAACTAGGTTATCCCCCCTTGGGTATATTAATCGCCCTCTGGACCGAGGAAGCAAGTGATTTGTCCCTCCTTGGAGGACGGTGAGGCATACATTGCCAAACAGAATGACTTATGCCACGCTTGAATGTTTTCCGGGGCATCATTGTATATATATATATATATATATATATAATATATATATATAGATATATATATATATATATATATATTATATATATATATATATATATATATATATATATATATGCAAACAAGCCTGATGGTCCCCAGGACTAGATACAACTGAAAACTCCACCCCAGAAGTGACTCGAACCCATACTCCCCAGGAGCAACGCAACTGGTATGTACAGGGATGCCTTAAACCACTTGACCATCACGACCGGACATAAGGAAGTGATAGCCGAGGCATATAACCACTTTCCCCGCCGCACCTGGATGGTTATCTTGGGCATAGCATTTTATCAATCACCTCATTTTTGGGGCAACACGTGAGGAACCAAATGCAAACAAGCCTGAATGGTCCCCAGACTAGATACAACTGAAAACACAACAACATTCAGGCTTGTTTGCATTTGTGTTCCTCATGTGTTGCCCCAAAAATGAGTGATTTGATAAATGCTATGCCCAAGATAACCATCCAGGTCCGGCGGGGAAGTGGTTCATATAGCCTCGGCTATCACTTCCTTATGTCCGGTCG
>WNGS01164801.1:20589-50006 GCA_020271785.1 Procambarus virginalis | reverse complement strand
ACAGCGCGCAGGTAACGGCGAAGTGCGCAACGGGACACAACACACGATGCACCCCCAGCCGAACCAACCAAGCATCAATGACCCTGGACCCCTCCGGAAAGCAGCCGTCTCGTTCTTTGCCAGAAAGGAGAAGGCTGCAAACGGACAAACCTACCCCCAGGACCAAAAGAGCAGAAACCCCTGCGCCGGAGGAGAGATGAAGCTCCCCTACCCGGCCCCCAGAGGCCAATGCCAACAAAAACAAAGCCTTGGAAAAAACAATCAGGAACCGAAGGGGCCACCACAAACCGAGAGAGAGGAAAGATAGAGCCACCCGGTCCAAGGACCAGGACGCTCAGGAGGCGCATGAGCAGCCGGAGGTGAAACATAGCACGGGAAAGCTACAAAATGGGGGGATGTGACTCTACCCCGAAAGCAAGCTTGAGCGGCTCCCTCAGCGCCGCACGATACGAGGTGACAGTATTAGGATCAAATGACGGTCCTGAAAAAAACAAGAAAGAAAGGACAAAACACCCCGATCCGAAGAAAAGACAACCTACGAAGAGCCAGAAAATGGCGAAAAGAACCCAGGAAACTTTACGTACTCCTAGCTGGATACGTATATAAATTTAAATAAACTTTTTGTTCTAAACTGTATATGTATATATATATTATATTTTTGTTAATTATATCGTGTGTGTGGCAATATCAGTGGGTACAGGAGCGGGTTGCATCTTCACACGTCTAATACCCGTTAGATTCGGGAAATAGAATTGCTGGACCTGTTCAGTATAGGAGTTCCAGGTGTCACTATATAAAAATTCATATATATATTAATTTACTGTTATTAAGCAGGTGGCATTGTAACTTCTATATTTTAAAAAGTAACTATTATATTTTATTTGCATTCTTATGTACTTTGAGAACCAGTGGTGGTTCAATTAGTTTTAAATATTAAAAGTCTTTATTTTCCATCCCTCATCCTGGATGAGGCATGGGGGGGGGGAGAGACTTATGGGTAGAGAGGGAGCGAGCCTTAGTAGCTCGACAAGACTAGGAAGAATAACATGTGGGAGTTAAGTCTAAGAGTTCTTTTTTTCTTGTCATTAGTAAATATTTGTTCTGGGAGAGACAGTATATATTGTTTGTTGTAATAAGTGAAATATAGTGATCATCTGAATATATATATAAATTTATTGTATATATCTTCAGTCCTAACGGAACATTTTATTTAATTGCTCAGTACTTATAATGGGGTTACACTGGTGACCCGCTGTAGACAACAGCAGTTGTAGTATCCCTAGACAATTAATGTCATGTTGTTGTAGGGTCACGAGCCGTAACGAACGATAGGTAACAATAGAGTTATGGGGGCCCTGTGCCGGGAAATATTGTTCCCACATAAACTTAACTTTGCTAATCTAACCTTGCCTTCCTAGGTACCAGAGTGTTTAAGTGTCTGTTTCTTAATAACTATTCCATGTGCCAAGCAAGCCTTCCTGTGTGTCAAGTAACAACGCTTCACGATTTTGAGGTAAGTCATCCTAAATATTTTGTTTGTGCAGTGAGGCCAAGCGAATTTTCAGTGTTGTGATAATTTTACAGTGAAGTGTAGTGCAGTGCCATTGTGTTAATTATATTGTGTTAATCAAGTGCCAAGTGTTAGTAAAAATGGAGGATCAAGTGTTGTCGCTGTTGACTAACCCAGACTTTGAGGGAATTAAAAGCCTAACAAAGTCTGTGTTAATAAATATGGCCAGTAAGCTAGAATTAACAGCCAAAAATAACATGACTAAACCACAAATTCTGAGAGTCAGTGACACATTTAGTTGAGAATGGAGAGTTAGGAGAGGAAATTCTGGAGGAAGTTAGAGAAGAGACGAGTGAGCAATAGGCTTTATAGCGTCTTGAGTTAGAAGCGCAAATATCATATGCTAAGCTTGAAGCTCAAAAGGAACAGAAAATATTAGAGGCTGAAGCTCGTCAAAGAGAGATTGAAGTTCAATAGAAACAGAAAATATTAGAGGATGAAGCTCAACAGAGGGAGCTTGAGACTAGGCGTTTAGAGATTGAGGCACAAAATAGAAGAGTTGTGGTTGAATTGCAACTGGAGGCCACAAGGAAGCAACAGTTGGAAATTCAACAACAAATGGCTGAAACTAACTTTAGACTTGAAACACAGCGTATGGAAGCTGGGCATGGAAATACTAGTAATGTTTAAACTAATAATGATAATAATCCCATAAGGATGAATAAGTATATAGTTACCCAAGTTTAATGAGGAGGATCCTGAGGTTTTCTTTGCACATTTTTATAAGATTGCAATCAGTATGAACTGGCCAAGGGATCAATGGGTAGCCCTCATGCAGTCTCAATTTAAGGGGCGTAGTCAGGAGGTTTTTACATCCCTACCAGACGCTAATAGCTTTGATTATGAGTTTGTAAAGAGAAGCGTCTTAAATGCTTATCAATTAAATCCAAAGGCACACAGGCAAAAGTTTCGGAACCTAAGGAGGGTAAGTGATCAGACAATAGCTGATTTTACTCGTCAAAAGACGATTTATTGCAACAGATGGTTAAAGTCACTTTCAGTAACACAGTATGATGCTCTAAAGAATCTTCTTATCATGGAAGAAGTATTATGTCTCCCAGACAAATTGTCTACTTTTATGCCAGAACAAAAGAATGTAACAGACATGAGCTGTCAAAGCTCGCTGATGAGCATGAGTTGTTGACCAAGGCCCAGTTTACGGCCTATTCACCTAAGTTTAATCGTAAAGTAAATCATAATGCTCACAGAACTCCTTATTAGAACCAATCCAGTCCTAGTGCTAAAGTTACTCCCATGAGCTCTTCTCTTACAAAACTTAATCCTGCTACATCATTGTCAGGAATGTCAAATACTAATAAGGTTAATTCTAAACCTACAGTTGGTTCCACAGGTGTGTCCACTGTAAGGTCCTGTTCCCATTGTAAGAGAAAAGGACATGGAATTAATTCCTGTTTTATATTGCACCCTGAGTTACGACCAACTGGTCTCATTTATTGTAGAGGTGTGCAAAATAAAATTACCTAATGAACATGTAACTGTAAACCCCAATTGGGTGAAACAGTATTCTCCATATATGTCTTCAGGTGAAGTTTTGTGTGTTGATGGAAGTGGAAGTCGGTGAATATTCTTCGTGATACAGGTGCTTCCCAAACCTTAATTTCATCCAGTATACTTTCTAATGTTGAAAAGAGAGATACTGGAAAGTTTGTTGTTC
The DNA here is from genome assembly GCA_020271785.1 of Procambarus virginalis. Taxonomy (NCBI): domain Eukaryota; kingdom Metazoa; phylum Arthropoda; class Malacostraca; order Decapoda; family Cambaridae; genus Procambarus; species Procambarus virginalis. The sequence continues at coordinate 46,761 of WNGS01164801.1, read as the reverse complement.
TTCAGAGTGTTGCAGGATGTCAAACTGTACCTCTGATAGATGTTACTTTAAGATCCACCATTGCTTCAAGTTTATGCACTGTGGGTGTTTGTACACAGTTGCCCATCCCAGGTGTGGAGTTATATTGGGTAATGATGTGGCCATAAATCATGTTGATGTGGCCATAAATCATGTCTTGCGAAACAACACCACAAAACTGTCGTAACAGGTGTCCGAGAACCAGCGGAAAAACGCTCCGTTAATTGAGGAAAGCTCTCGTCAGTAGAGACAAATGTTCTGCGAGTGGCTCGCTCGTTACTCGAAATGCTCGTAGATAGAGCCGCTCACTAATCGAGGTGCCACAGTATATTATTGTAAACATGATTTAAAGCCAATTATTGTTCATGTATTTATCTTTAATATCATTAGGTGTTGAAAGTGAATCCTGATTTGTTGACGTACATGACAAAAAATGTATGCCTAGATCTTCAAAATTGTTAATTTTTGCATCATTATCAAATAATATGGTATTCTTGTTCAGGAAGGAAGGGATTTTCAGGAAACGTGCCAAGCCATTGCAACTATATAACACTGGGAAGGTGGTGTCAGGATAATTATTTGGGATGGGATGGTGGAAAGGAATGGCGCCTAGCCACTTGTGGACGGTCGGGGATTGAACGCCGACCTGCATGACGCAAGACCGTCGCTCTTCAGTCCACCATCTTAACATGAAACTTTCCAACCACTTGTGGTGGACGGAAGAGCGACGGTCTTGCGTCATGCAAGTCGGCGTTCAATCCCCGACCGTCACCAGGTGTGCCAGGCCACCAGGCTGGCACACCTGGTGGCGGCGCACCCTGCTTGATACCTGCTTGATGGGGTTCTGGGAGTTCTACTCCCCAAGCTCGGCCCGAGGCCAGGCTCGACTTGTGAGAGCTTGGTCAACCAGGCTGTTGCTTGGAGCGGCCCGCAGGGCCACATACCCACCACCGCCCGGCTGATCTGGAACTTCTCTTAGAAAACAGTTCAGTTTTCTCTTGAAGATGTCCACGGTTGTTCCGGCAATATTTCTTATAGTCGCTGGGAGGACGTTGAACAACCGCGGACCTCTGATGTTTATACAGTGCTCACTCACTCACTAAGTGTTACACCCACTTTCCCTTCACAGATTTCACTGCTCCTGTTATGCAGTATGCAGTCACAGCTTATCACAGTCGTAACCAGTTAGAGGCAGTCATGGTCATGTCACAGTCAGTCAGGCATTCAGGCACGAGTCACAGTCAGACAGGCATTCAGGCACGAGTCACAGTCAGACAGGCATTCAGGCACGAGTCACAGTCAAACGCATTCAGGCACGAGTCACAGTCAAACAGGCATTCAGGCACGAGTCACAGTCAGGCAGGCATTCAGGCACGAGTCACAGTCAAACAGGCATTCAGGCACGAGTCACAGTCAGACAGGCATTCAGGCACGAGTCACAGTCAAACAGGCATTCAGGCACGAGTCACAGTCAGACAGGCATTCAGCACAAGTCACAGTCAGACAGGCATTCAGGCACGAGTCACAGTCAACAGCATTCAGGCACGAGTCAGTCAGACAGGCATTCAGGCACGAGTCACGTCAGACAGGCATTCAGGCCGAGTCACAGTCAAACAGGCATTCAGGCACGAGTCACAGTCAAAAAGGCATTCAGGCACGAGTCACAGTCAAAACAGGCATTCAGGCACGAGTCAGTCAAACAGGCATTCAGGCACGAGTCACAGTCAGACAGGCACGAGTCACAGTCAGACAGGCATTCAGGCACGAGTCACAGTCAGACAGGCATTCAGGCACGAGTCACAGTCAGACGTTCAGGCATGAGTCAGTCAGACAGGCATTCAGGCATAAGTCACAGTCAGTCAGGCATTCAGGCACAAGTCAATTAGGTCCTTCACAGTCACAAGTCACAGTCAGTCATAACCAGTCAAAGGCAGATAGACATTCACAGCTGTGGGAGCAATCGGTTAAAGTTGACAGTCAGTCACACTTCCACTGCCCACCCAGCCAGCCCACCAGTCAGTCAGCCACCAATCCATCCAACCACCCACCCACCTGCTAACCCTGCCTGCCTGCCCTACGTCAGCCACCTCTACGCCTTCGCATCCACTATACCAGCCATCCCAAAACTCACTGTCTGCCTACCTGCCCATCCACCCACCATTCTGCCACAAATCCCTCAACCCCACATGCCTGCCAGTCAGTACTGTTATGAATCCAAATTCTTCACCCTAGCACGAAGCCATGAAGTCCACGCCATCTGTGAGTCCGCTCCGAAAACCCCGCACCATGGACAACGCCATCTAGTGATGATGGGAGATACCGGCAATAAGTGCTGGATGCCTGTCCTGGTCGGCTCGTGAAGTAGCCGCTGCTGACCTCTGGTGAGGTGGTGCTTAGACAGTGAACGCCATCTATGGAGCGAAGAGGTGGACGTTTCTGTCCGAGCTAATAAGTGAAGTTTCCTAGTGTTCCCAATATTGATGGCGTATCCACTTTCAGAGTCAACCTAGGACGGTTGTGAGGTGCATGGAGTGAGTCTACCCAAGGCAGCCAAGGTCTCTTCACCAGTCTGCTTTGTAGAAGCTGTGAGCCACCCCCGGACGAACTTTGCCGAGTGTGTGATTGCCTGCCTGAGGAGTGGCAGTAACGGGATTCGCCGTATCCGGGGCTGGCTGGTGGAAGAGACCACCCACTGAGGTGCCAACTGAGGAGGGTGACCAGCAAGTCACACGAGGCTCCTGCCTAGGGCTCGCAACCCTAGTATTAGTCGTAGAGTGGCCTGACAGCGGAGCTGACTAGTACCTGCCAGCTACAGGCTGGATTGTGATTGTAGGCCATCACAACGAGGCACCCAGTGGGACTGTGATTTGGCTGGCCTGTGGCCAGGGTAGATTCGTCTTAGTCATAGTGGATTCATCGTGGGCCACGGAAGCAGAGACCAGGGCTACCCAAAAGAAGCATCACAGTGTTGAGCGTCTTCAGAAAGGGAGACATCATTGTACATAGTGTAGTAATACATCTGTCTAAGTTTTTATATTTTATATGGTGGTGGAAATTATATATGGAGGAAAGTGCTAATTTTGTATATTTAATGTACCTTCCTTGATTGATTTGACTTGCATTACGGAACACACCCTTTGAAAGCCTCTACTAACTTGGGGCCGGATTCCCAAACTCTACTACCATCAGAGAAGAACTCGGTTGCGTCCCAGTAGGGCCGTAACATAAATTGGCATACCCAGCGGGATCCGACCCCTTGTCAAGTATGTTTGACAGGGGTGGTGACGTAGTGCAATCCCCTGTAAATCGTCCCCCGTTTATAATTATTAGGACGTTATACGTCCTGTTCAGTGCGGTGTGATCACATGCAGTATTGGCGAGTACTCACCTAGTTGTGTTTGTGGGGGTTGAGCTCTGGCTCTTTGGTCCCGCCTCTCAACCGTCAATCAACAGGTGTACAGGTTCCTGAGCCTATTGGGCTCTATCATATCTACACTTGAAACTGTGAATGGAGTCAGCCTCCACCACATTACTTCCTAATGCATTCCATTTTCAACCACTCTGATACTAAAAAGTTCTTTCTAATATCTCTGTGGCTCATTTGGGCACTCAGTTTCCACCTGTGTCCCCTAGTGCGTGTGCCCCTTGTGTTAAATAGCCTGTCTTTATCAACCCTGTCGATTCCCTTGAGAATCTTGAATGTGGTGGTCATGTCCCCCCTAACTCTTCTGTCTTCCAACGAAGTGAGGTTTAATTCCTGGAGTCTCTCCTCGTAGCTCTTACCTCTCAGCTCGGGTACTAGTCTGGTGGCAAACCTTTGAACCTTTTCCAGTTTAGTCTTATGCTTGACTAGATATGGACTCCATGCTGGAGCCGCATACTCCAGGATTGGTCTGACATATGTGGTATATAATGTTCTGAAAGATTCCTTACACAAGTTTCTAAAGGCCGTTCTTATGTTAGCCAACCTGGCATATGCTGCTGATGTTATCCTCTTGATATGAGCTTCAGGGGACAGGTCTGGCGTGATATCAACCCCCAGGTCTTTCTCTCTCTCTCTCTCTGACTCTTGAAGTATTTCATCTCCCAAATGGTACCTTGTATCTGGTCTCCTGCTTCCTACCCCTATCTTCATTACATTACATTTGCTTGGGTCCTCTAACAGCCATTTTTTCGACCATTCCTGCAGCTTGTCCAGGTCTTCTTGAAGCCTCAAGCTGTCCTCCTCTGTCTTAATCCTTCTCATAATTTTGGCGTCGTCAGCAAACATTGAGAGGAATGAGTCTATACCCTCTGGGAGATCATTTACGTATATCAGAAACAGGATAGGTCCAAGCACAGAGCCGGTGGAACTCCACTGGTGACTTCACGCCATTCTGAGGTCTCACCCCTCACTGTAACTCTCTGCTTCCTATTGCTTAGGTACTCCCTTATCCACTGGAGAGCCCTACCAGTTACTCCTGCCTGTTTCTCCAGCTTATGCATCAACCTTTTATGGGGTACTGTGTCAAAGGCTTTCCGACAGTCCAAAAAAATTTAGTCCGCCCATCCTTCTCTTTCTTGCTTAATCTTCGTCACCTGATCGTAGAATTCTATCAAGCCTAAGGCAAGATTTACCCTCCCTGAACCATGTTGATGGGTTGTCACGAAGTCTCTTCTCTCCAGATGTGTTACTAGGTTTTTTCTCACAATCTTCTCCATCACCTTGCATGGTATACAAGGACACTGGCCTGTAGTTCAGTGCCTCTTGTCTGTCACCCTTTTTGTATATTGGTACTACATTAGCAGTCTTCCATATTTCTGGTAGGTCTCCCGTTTCCAGTGACCTACTATACACTATGGAGAGTGGCAAGCAAAGTGCTCCTGCACACTCTTTCAATACCCATGGTGTGATTCCGTCTGGCCCAACAGCTTTTCTCACATCCAGCTCAATAGGTGCTCCTTGACCTCATCTCTTGTAATTTCGAACCTATCCAAGGTCACCTGGTTTGCTGCCACCTCTCCCAGCGCCGTGACATCTCCCTGTTCTATTGTAAAGACCTCCTGGAACCTTTTGTTGAGTTCTTCACACACCTCTTTGTCATTCTCTGTGTACCTGTCCTCGCCCACCCTAAGTTTCATCACCTGTTCCTTCACTGTTGTCTTCCTCCTGATGTGACTGTGTAGTAGCTTTGGTTCGGTCTTGGCTTTATTAGCTATATCATTTTCATATCTTTTCTCAGCTGCTCTTCTCACACTAAATACTCGTTCCTGGTTCTCTGGTATCTCTCTACTTTCTGGTGTTCTATTATTACGGAAGTTCCTCCATGCCCTTTTGTTTAGCTCCTTTGCTTTCATACTTTCCCTATTAAACCATGGATTCTTCCTTTGCTTCTGTTTTTTTTCTGTCGGGCTGGGACAAACCTGCTTACAGCCTCCTGACATTTTTGGGTGACATAGTCCATCATGTCTTGTACGGACTTGGTTCCGAGTTCTGTGTCCCAATGTATATCCCATAGGAATTTATTCATCTCATAGTTTCCCTTTCGGTACGCCAGCCCTTTGGTTCCCAGTTCTTTTTGGGGGTGATAATTCCTAGCTCAACCAGGTACTCAAAGCTCAATACACTATGATCACTCATTCCCAATGGGTCTTCCAGCTTAACTTCCCTTATGTCCGACTCATTTAGGGTAAATATCAGATCAAGCAAGGCTGGTTCATCCCCTCCTCTCATTCTCGTCGGTCCCTTGACGTGTTGACTTAGAAGTTTCTTGTTGCCACATCCAGCAACTTAGCTCTCCATGTGTCTGAGCCTCCATGTGGGTCTCTGTTCCCCCAATCTATCTTCCCATGGTTGAAGTCTCCATGATTAGTAGTCTGGATCCGTTCCTGCTAGCCACAGAAGCTGCTCTCTCTATTATATTGATGGTGGCCAAGTTGTTTCTATCATATTCCTGTCTGGGTCTTGTCATTCGGTGGGGGGTTATATATGACTACTACTATAATTTTCTGTCCTCCAGTTGCTATGGTGCCTGATAAGTAGTCACTGAAACCTTCACAGTTATGAATTACCATCTCTTGAAACTCCAACCTTCTCTTAGTAGCAAAGCTACACCACCTCCTCCTCTCCCTTCTCTCTCTTTCCTCACTACATAGTAGCCCTGTGGAAACACTGCGTTTATGATTTTCGCTAGCTTTGTTTCTGTGAGTGCTATTATGTCTGGGTTTTCTTCTAGTGCCCATTCTCTGAGTTCGCTTGTTTTATTTGTAATCCCATCTATGTTAGTGTACATCGCCTTGAAGCTCGCTTTCTTCTGTTCATTTTCATGTCCCTTTCTTGGCAAGCATTCTGCTGGTGTGGGAAGCTGTTCTGTGGGTGAGAAGATCTGTGAGGTGGTTTGCAGGGTCTCGGAGGATTTTGGGGTGGGGGGGTGGGGTTTAAGGGAAGGGGGGACTGGTAGGGTATGGGTTAAGGAGATAGGGGGGACATGGAGGATACGGGGTGAGGGGGAGGATAGATAGGGAGGGTATGGGATGAAGGGGGAGGGGGACAGGGGGGCAAGGTGGGAGGGGGGAACAGATGGGAATGGGGAAGGGGTGTCAGGGTCAGAAGGGGTGGGGGGGAGGGAGGGTTGGGTGGGGGCAGGTAGGGTGAGGGGAAGGGAGGGTTTCTATGCAGAGGGGGGTGGTGGTGTTGCCCTCCCCTCTGGTGTTACTGGGATGCTGGTTTTGGGTTCCCCTCTTGTTTCTGGGACTGTTTGTGGGGGGCTGTGATTTCCTGGTTTGCTCCTCTCTCCCTGCGCTTCCTCCTTGCCTCTGCTGCCCTGACTCTCTCCTCCTTCGTCCTGTCCCTCTGCAGGAATACTTTTTTGTATCCCTCCATGCTGCAGACGACTCTTTCGAGAATATCCTCCTTCGTGGTTTCGTTTGTGAACACCACCTTTACAAGTCGGTTTCTGTCCTTGTTGTACCAGCCCAACCTGAAAACCTTCTCAATGTTTTGTACAGCCCCTTCATCTGTAATCCCTTCAGTAGCCCATGTACTGCCTCTCTATCCTTGCTATTCCATTCTTGCCTGTTGGATCCTTCCTGTTCTTTGATGCCTACAACTACCACTGATCTTTTTCTCTCCAGCAGCTGAGTGGTGCACCTTGCTGCTTCCTGTGAGGTGGCTGCNAATATGTGTGAAATATGCAGTGATGGAATGTGAAGTGTGAGAAAAATGGCATATTGAAGGTTAGACCTCATCTATAGACTCACAACAGCTTACTGAGTCACCCCTGGCAACAGTGTACTCATCAGAACCTCACTATAGACTCACAACAGCTTACTGACTCACCCTGGCAACAGTAGTACTCATCAGACCTCATTTATAGACTCACAACAGCTCACTGGACTCACCCCTGGCAACAGAAGCACTCCACCAAACACTACACACAATAACAGCTCTTAATTGGTCTGTAAATTGGTAGGAATATTACACAAATAATAGAAATAAAATATTTATACAAATGCTGGAAAACTGACAAACAGAAGGTTAATAAAACCTCGACATTACACAACTCTTATAATCTTACCTAAGTTTACACTCAAAATATATATGCACTTGCAAAATGCAATACACTTAAAAAGTACAAACAGTATGAGGATTATACTTGAAATATACTTGTGCTATGTTTACATAAATAATATTTATAATATAACATTTGTTCAGTTTTGTAACATATTGTTAAAGGTAAATAATGCCTTAATGTTTAATATTACCATGGTGTGACCTGTCCTGTAAGGCAGTCACCAGGGATGTGGCCACACAGTCACCAGGGATGTGGCCACACAGTCACCAGGGGTGTGACCTGTCCTGTAAGGCAGTCACCAGGGATGTGGCCACACAGGCACCAGGGATGTGGCCACACAGTCACCCAAGATGTGGCCACACAGTCACCCAAGATGTGGCCACACAGTCACCCGGGATGTGGCCACACAGTCACCAGGGATGTGGCCACACAGTCACCAGGGATGTGGCCACACAGTCACCAGGGATGTGGCCACACAGTCACCAGGGATGTGGCCACACAGTCACCAGGGATGTGGCCACACAGGCACCAGGGATGTGGCCACACAGGCACCAGGGATGTGGCCACACAGCCACCAGGGATGTGGCCACACAGTCACCAGGGATGTGGCCACACAGGCACCAGGGATGTGGCCACACAGTCACCCGGGATTTGGCCACACAGTCACCAGGGATGTGGCCACACAGTCACCAGGGATGTGGCCACACAGGCACCAGGGATGTGGCCACACAGTCACCAGGGATGTGGCCATACAGGCACCAGGGATGTGGCTACACAGTCCATCTACAGTCACCAGGGATGTGGCCACACAGGCACCAGGGATGTGGCCACACAGGCACCTGGGATGTGGCCACACAGGCACCTGGGATGTGGCCACACAGGCACCTGGGATGTGGCCACACAGGCACCTGGGATGTGGCCACACAGTCACCAGGGATGTGGCCACACAGTCAACAGGGATGTGGGTACACAGTCCATCTACATTCACCAGTGATGTGGCCACACAGTCCATCTACATTCACCAGGGATGTGGCCACACAGTCCATCTACAGGTACCAGGGATGTGGCCACACAGTCCATCTACAGTCACCAGGGATGTGGCCACACAGTCCATCTACAGTCACCAGGGATGTGGCCACACATTCCATCTACAGGCACCAGGGATGTGGCCACAGTCCATCTACAGTCACCAGGGATGTGGCCACACAGTCCATCTACAGGCACCAGGGATGTGGCCACACAGTCCATCTACAGTCACCAGGGATGTGGCCACACAGTCCATCTAGTCACCAGGGATGTGGCCACACAGTCCATCTACAGTCACCAGGGATGTGGCCACACAGTCCATCTACAGGCACCAGGGATGTGGCCACACAGTCCATCTACAGGCACCAGGGATGTGGCCACACAGTCCATCTACAGTCACCAGGGATGTGGCCACACAGTCCATCTACAGGCACCAGGGATGTGGCCACACAGTCCATCTACAGTCACCAGGGATGTGGCCACACAGTCCATCTAGTCACCAGGGATGTGGCCACACAGTCCATCTACAGTCACCAGGGATGTGGCCACACAGTCCATCCCCAGTCACCAGGGATGTAGCCACACAGTCCATCTACAGTCACCAGGGATGTGGCCACACAGTCCATCTAGTCACCAGGGATGTGGCCACACAGTCCATCTACAGTCACCAGGGATGTGGCCACACAGTCCATCCCCAGTCACCAGGGATGTAGCCACACAGTCCATCTACAGTCACCAGGGATGTGGGTGACTGTGAATGAAATAGGAGAGTCAGATGTAGAACAATCCCAGACGTCAGGGCCAAAGCTCTTGGGGGGGGGGGGGTGGTGATGCTCTGGTCCGGCTTCAGTGGAAGCCTCAAGAACCTTTGTGGGTGCAGTAGTATCCCTGGTTGCAATCCTTTTGACCATGTCGAGGCGCAGTTGTCTAGAGCGTGTGCCGGGGAACACCCAGCGCGTAGGTTCGAACCCTCATCACGGCTTCTGTGGGTTTTCTCCTTGACGCATCACGACAATGGGATTACTCTCTGTGTATCTGGGAAATATTATATCCTCAAAGGGCTCACTGGTCCGTCTTTCTAATGCAACCAGAGAACTGAAAGTCAGAACGATTATCTTTATGAGTAAATTGTGTAATTTTTATACCTGGTGGAATGTATAGTGATTTATTGGTCAATGTCTGAGGGCGCGAACTGTGGCACCTCATAGGTGCTGACCTTGGATAATATAGCTTAAGATTGACTGATGTATATAATAGTGTAAAAGATCTACAGGAAATAATACATTAGCTGATAAGCTTCCTATACTCCAGCTGGATATTTCAAATTATTAAGGAATTACTGTCACAAAAAGCTAGGTTATTAACAAGCATTTTAAATCCCATTGAAATCAGATCCATGGTAGATGAGCTGTTTAGAGTGCTAGTAATCTTGGGTAGTTCATATATATCTCTTGATGTAAGGTGCTCAGCTGAGAACATTTATGTATCTTCATGGCACAAATAGTTTACATTATTCATCCAATTGCCTAATCAAATGAACAAATCCACAAGGGCCGTGATGAAGATTCGAACCTGCGTCCGAGAGCATCCCAGCATCCATTGTCTTATCATCCTAATTTAATGTTGTTTGGCTTCAACTACATATAAGCTTATTATATTATAAATTATATTATAAATTATATATAAGTATAAGCTTCAACGGGCCAATTGTAAGTTGTAAATTGTGTTTGCGGCTGTAACACCTGATCACTTGAGCCACAGCTGAAATGTTCTGTATAAATCACTGAGGAGTAAAGCTTTGAAATCGAAATCAAGATCTATATAATAAAAATGTAAATGTTCGTTTGTTCAAAATCGCTAAACTCCGAAAGTTCTTCATCATTTGCTTTGAAATTTTGACACCATGTTCCATTTGCACCCGAGCATGTTTTTATGTACATACTATATAGATGTCACGTCTGTGATGGGAAAAAATATGCTCTTTTTTTCTTAACTTTTTTTTACATGTTTTTTTTTTTCCTTTTGAGGGAAATCTTTGAAACCTCTTTACCGATTGCATTGAAATGTTGACACAATGTTGCATTCGAATAGGTGCATGTTTTTATATACCTACTATATACATGCCTCACCTGTGACAAGCAAAAAAAACATGATTTTTTTTTTTTTAAACAGCACCATCTGTTGGACATAAGAGCAACACATGCTGTAATCTCAAAAGTTCTTCACCAATTGCTTTGAAATTTTGACGCAACGTTCCATTCGAATACACATGTGCTTTTATATACCTACTATATAGATGCCACACCTGTGACAGGTAAAAACATGTATTTTTTTAACAGCATCATCTGTTGCACGTAATAGCAACACACGCTATACTATATATGTTACAATTCCATTTCAGTGTTTCCGACTGCATTGATAAATTGAATTTTCATAAATTTCGATTATTTTCATTTTGATTTAACTATTTTGTGTGGCATTGCGTTGGAATTGAGCTGTGTTGTTTACCATACTGTTCATTTCATTAGTATATTTTTTTTTATTTTTAATTGTTTTACATTACATTTTTTAACTGTTCTACTTATTTTCACCGATGAGTACATCAGATCATTTGATGTTCCCATTTTTCTGATGGGAACAGCAGATCATTTTGGAATGCATCGGATGAGGGAGTGGGGAATGGGGGGGAGGATGAGGGGACGGAGTGGGGAATGGTGGGGACAAGGGGACAGGGAAGGGGGGGGTAATAGTGGAGAGGACGAGGGGACAGGTGAGTGGGGAAAGTTGGGGACGAGGGGACAGGGGAGGGGAGAATGGTGGGGAGGATGAGGGACAAGGGAGTGGGGAATGGTTGGGGAGGACATAGGGACTGAGGAGGGGGGAATTCGGGGAGGAGAGGGAAGGCTTGCTGTGGCTCAGCAACGCGTGGTAGGGTACAGCTAGTAATGTATATAATTATAATGATTATGTGTTATACTGTTATTATGATACTCTCTTACATATATAATGTACTGTAATTTTGACTTTTATAAATGTGCAACCATTTATGAATATATTTTTTATTTTATTTAAATCTTCTGAAAAGTAAAGTAACTAACCGTTTATATGTGTGTGTGGAGTGGTGACCATTGATGAGCCGAAGAGGGCCCAGGATGCGCTACAGGTTGTCTGACTCCGTGTGGCCAGAGGCGTGACAACTGTCAACGCAGAACACCTCCTAGCCTGACCCTGAGGATGATGTATGTGAACCAGGATGAGAATAAACTTGCTGAAGACAAGACCGGCAGCGCTCCTGCACGTCCCTCCACACCTTGCTCCTGCAGGTGAAGGTCAGGAAGATGAAGGCTCCCTGCAGGGTGTTGAGGACCACGAAGACGTACCAGACGGCCTGCAGCTGCAGGTAGCCAGCCACGATGCCAGTGATCCAGGTGAGGCCCATCAGCACGGCCAGTCGCACATACAGCACAAACTGTTTCTTATCTTGTGGACTCGAACTCTTCCGCAGCGTCGACTGTCTGCTGGTACCGATGGTGTATGAAGTGATAAGGAAAAACACAACATTGAGAGCCATGACTGTGAATAATGGAGCACCAAAGAACACCAACAAGGCCTTGCGCTTCCCGAACCAGCACCAACGTTGACCAAAGCTGGGCAGGAACTGAGGGGACAGACCTGCAGGGGCGGTCATGTCAAGGGTTACTGTGACCACCACAGCCAGGGCGGGAAGCAGCCAGCCGTACACACAGTAGAATAAGAACTTGCTTCGCTGTCTCCCAGATGACACTCGCAGCTCATCTTTAGCTTGTCGAAATGTCAACCACACGTCAAAGGCCATGATATTCATCCAGCAGAAGGCAGCGAGGAAGGAGTAATACATTATGACTGCCGAGATGTAACATCCTGTCGTCTTAGGCTCCAGGAAGGTGCTGAAGATGATGATGGTGTAGGCGGTGAGAAGAGAGAGGCAGAGGGACGCCAAGCACATGCCCGGAAGGTTCCTAAGATGAGGCACCAAGAGGAAGGCAGCCAGGTGCAGCAGGAGACACAGGTAGGACAGCCCAAGACCCGCCAGTGACACCCAACCTAACACCGAGGAGAACTTGTGTGAGAGTTCCTGTGGCTTGCACACAAGGACGCCACCTTCAGTTACCTGGTACTCTCCCACCTGGTAACTTCGAGCGTAAGCTTCTACAATTACCACTCTCTTCTCGTTCAACGTGAATTCGCCTTCAGAAAGAAGTATTTTATCACAATTAAGTGTTTCATTTGATTTAGTAGACACTAAATTGCTACGAAAGGCTTTCCTTGTGTTGTGTGGACGATAAGCTGAGAAATCCGATGTGTTGGTTGTCACCTTATTGTCGCCTTCATGACCCTTGTCGTCCTTGTCTACCTCACTTACGTTCCTCCACAAAACATTTCTGCACTTATTTAAAAAGTTATCATAAATTTCGCTGGGCTGGCAAAGGTTTACAATTCCGACATTATTACCACCGCTGTGGTAACCAAAATCAATTAGTAGAGGAAAGGAAGTGACCCTCCACCAATACCTGTACCACCTGTACCACCGCAATTAGAGGAGATAGATTTCCAGTTACACAGAAGACAGTGGGGGTTCCTGTAAGCCACGTCTACCCAATACCTCACTGCCGTGTAAGAGTGACACAGAGCAGCAACAGAAGCGTCCGTCCAGTTCTCAGCACACGTCCTGATGGTGGGGGTGCACCATTCCCTTGAATTCACAGTAATATCAGGAGTATTAATGTTAATATTACATTTCTTAAATATTTGTTTACCATTAAAGGGAACAAATGCACCCCAAGATCCATTATCGAATAATAAATGAGAAGTTATGTATTCGGATAAGTTACCCGGCTGATCTGGAATATAGTTATCCGGCTGATCTGGAATATATTTATCCGGCTGATTTGGAATATAGTTATCCGGCTGATCTGGAATATATTTATCCGGCTGATTTGGAATATAGTTATCTGGCTGATCTGGAATATATTTATCCGGCTGATATGGAATATAGTCTGGAATATAGTTATCCGGCTGATCTGGAATATAGTTATCCGGCTGATATGGAATATAGTCTGGAATATAGTTGTCCGGCTGATCTGGAATATAGTTATCCGGCTGATCTGGAATATAGTCTGGAATATAGTTATCCGGCTGATCTGGATAATTTTCCACACTGTCGACACAGTCCAGTTGTGTCTTCCAGAGCGTGAGGTTGTGGGAGTCGTTGTTACAGATGGCGCAGTAGTAGTTGGTGTAGGTGACGTTGGTGGTGTTGCTGGTGGCGGGGAGGTGGGCCAGCGGGTCCCTGCTGCTGGAGATGTCTGCCGGGGAGCCCACCAGACACAGCTGAGCCACCTCCTCGTCCTCCCACCCAGACATGCACTCGCTCTTCATGTAAAACCTGCCATTATTCGTGCTCACACACTTGTACCTCTCTGGCAGGACCTGATCTTTCCGTCTGTAGTGGACGGAGTCTGGACAACAATCGCCATACTTTGCGCACAGGTCATCACAATCACAATTTTCTCTACTCTGGTAACCTAGGCTATTGTAATCACTACCTTTACAAAAAAACTCGGTCGAACACGCAGCGCCCAAAGCAACCAAATCGCGATGAGAGAGATCCATCATTTGGCCCTTCACAGTTGCCAATATCAGTATAAATAAGGCCTTTCTCATCATTTTTGTTTCCAAATTTTCTAAATCAATTGCAGAAATATTCGAAACTTCATTAGTGTGACCAATGACAATGCTCAAAGCCCGTACACTGGTGGCTGTGTCCTTCGCCTTAGTGAGACTCCCACTGTATTTTTAATCTAGGGATTTCCTCTCCAGCGGTTACTAGACTTTCTATTTTATTAATCTAATTTAATTTAATTACAATGTATATGCTATGATTTTGGAAGCCTTATTAGTGTAATAGTATAGACTCTTGACATTTGTGACGGTTTACAGTGTCAGATGAGGTGTAGACACACCACATGGGACAGTCTTAAGACAACACCTGGGTCAATGCTCTCACACAAACAGTCGTGGAGAGAGACAGGAGATAGTAGAGCAATGATAAGGACAGCGTCACCATCCTGTCGGTCAGTACTGGCTCCCGACAGTGGTAGTAGACTGTCGGACAGTAATGGCTCCTGACAGTGGTAGTAGACTGTCGGACAGTACTGGCTGTCGACAGTGGTAGTAGGCTGTCGGACAGTAATCGCTCCTGACAGTGGTAGTAGACTGTCTGACAATACTGGCTGTCGACAGTGGTAGTAGGCTGTCGGACAGTACTAGCTGTCGACAGTGGTAATAGGCTGACAGTAATGGCTGTCGACAGTGATAGTAGACTGTCGGACAGTACTGGCTGTCGACAGTGGTAGTAGGCTGTCGGACAGTACTGGCTCTCGACAGTGGTAGTAGGCTGTCGGACAGTAATGGCTCCCGACAGTGGTAGTAGACTGTCAGACAGTACTGGCTGTCGACAGTGGTAGTAGACTGTCGGACAGTACTGGCTGTCGACAGTGGTAGTAGGCTGTCGGACAGTAATGGCTCCTGACAGTGGTAGTAGACTGTCGGACAGTACTGGCTGTCGACAGTGGTAGTAGGCTGTCGGACAGTAATGGCTCCTGACAGTGGTAGTAGGCTGTCGGACAGTACTGGCTCCCGACAGTGGTAGTAGGCTGTCGGACAGTACTGGCTCCCGACAGTGGTTGTAGACTGTCGGACAGTATTGTCCGACAGTCTACTGTCGGACTGAACACTGATTTGTTACAAGTAACAAACTGCTCATTCTTAAAGGTATCTCATCCCCTTGTCTTCCTCCTACCACGGTAATATATGGTGGGAAACAGCTCTGGCTAGGCTTCCTATTTGCCATATATACTTAACTCGTGAGCATTTAATGGAATGCCACTCTGCTCCTTATTGTCTGAATTGCATTGTCCCACTTAGTTGTACACCTTGTAGAACGTCAACATTTTCGGGACGATTGCCTTGCTTTGCATGTGTCCTTCGACAGAATCCCTGATAAATCCAGTACATTACGGGCTCACCATAGCCTGTGCTACATGGACATTTCATTCTAAGTAGCTAAATCTAAAAACAACAACATCCAGTACATTTGATATTGCTCACATTATGTTCTTTTGTTCCCGTATTGGCATCCTAAATGATAATAGCGACTTTTTGAATATCCAGCAACACTGATGATGCCATATAGTCTACCTGGTCTGGTGTTTTTTGATAGTTTTTTGTTTAACATTATACAAATTTGTGTGTTGATCAACTTGCTGGGATTATCTTATACACACACACACACACACTAGCAGGCTTAGTGTCTCGGGCAGGTCCTTAATCCATTTTTTTTCTGGGCAAGACGACCCGCCAAATTGTTTACCAACCTGCAGGTACTCATTCACTCCTAGCTGAACAGAGGGCGCCCGGTCAATCACAGTTAAGGATTGGCACCCGGTCAACCCTCCCCGGCCAGGATACGAACCTAGGCCAAAGCGCTCTTAAAGTGTCGGGTGCATGCTTAACCACTGTGCCACGGGGATTGCAATCCTTGTAGCAGACAGTTGTTGGAATGGGTCTGTACCCCCATGTTCCAGTACAAGGCATGCAGGGTGAGGACAGTACTATCTTGATATGATTTCGGGGCTTTAGTGCCCCTGCGGCCCGGTCCTCGACCAGGCCTCCACCCTCCAGGAAGCAGCAGCCCGTGACAGCTGACTAATTCCCAGGTACCTATTTTACTGCTAGGTAACAGGGGCATCAGGGATGAAAAACTCTGCCCATTGTTTCTCGCCGGTGCCCGGGATCGAACCTCGGACCATAGGATCACGCGTCTAGTGTTCTGTCCGCTCAGCCGCCGGTTCCCCTTAGAGGGGTTCCTCCCCCCCCCTCCTCCAGTACAAGACAAACAAGGTGGAGACAGTACTTGTTCTGGTGTTCCAGTACAAGACAAACACGGTGGAGACATTACTTGTTCTGGTGTTCCAGTACAAGACAAACACTGTGGAGACAGTACTTGTTCTGGTGTTCCAGTACAAGACAAACACGGTGGAGACAGTACTTGTTCTGGTGTTCCAGTACAAGACAAACACGGTGGAGACATTACTTGTTCTGGTGTTCCAGTACAAGACAAACACTGTGGAGACAGTACTTGTTCTGGTGTTCCAGTACAAGACAAACACGGTGGAGACAGTACTTGTTCTGGTGTTCCAGTACAAGACAAACACTGTGGAGACAGTACTTGTTCTGGTGTTCCAGTACAAGACAAACACTGTGGAGACAGTACTTGTTCTGGTGTTCCAGTACAAGACAAACACGGTGGAGACAGTACTTGTTCTGGTGTTCCAGTACAAGACAAACATGGTGGAGACAGTACTTGTTCTGGTGTTCCAGTACAAGACAAACAAAATGATTATGATCTCATTTAAAAAGAAGAATTATTAAAATAGAGAAGCTTTTGTGTTAATTTATTAACAAAAGATTATAAGTACAACATCCTCATGGAAACTAAGAAAATATAGCATCAATTATAATTAACTTTCTTCACACTCAACAAGCCTAATATATTTTAACACATTTCAAAATATCATACCTTTGTCACCATGTAAGAATTGTACACCCCCAAACTTTTTCACCTTTAATGCAGGTGGCAATTTATCGAACAGCTGAAGTGGATTGAGTTCTACACTGACCAATGATTCCTTTTTGATGTGTGTGAAATGGACAACCTGATTAGACCTTTGCACAAAAGAGAATGATGCACCTGTAGTTCCGACCTTTGCTACATTATTGGACGACTTGCAATTACCATCATTCAGTTTCTCCTCGTAACGCATTACTTTACCTGGTTTACCAAGCTTTTCCTTCACCGTGAGTTTCTGCTTATCAAGCACTATTATCGATGAATCATCGTGCAATAGAATCAAGTGTGTGTGAAGCAGATCATAACTCACATTGTGAATCACAGAATTCATCTTTGTCAAATCAGAGCAACACGTTGACAAAAACTGGCGACAGAAAGGCGTGTACTTTCGTTTGGTAAGATCGTACTCTTTTATCATCATATCTGCATGCACCACCACCACAATATCCTGAGTGGTAGGGTGAACCCCAATGGCGGTCACCGGAGAGTTGTGAGACGGCAACATTATACTGCTGTCTTGATCAAGACTGAACGCAGTAATATTGTTCTGATTATCGGCCACCACCAAAACACTGCCCCATCTGGATTTGTGCTCATGTGTACAACACTGCAGCAGCAGCCTGGTTTAAGGGCAAGTTCTTTCTCAAGGGAAGCCTCCATCTCTGTCACAGTGATGACCTAGAAAAACACAGATAAACAACACAATCATATATACTAAGCATGAGACAAATATTTAGTGACAATTTACCAAAAACTAGTATATTATCGAAGGCTTTATGGTGGCTACCTCATAGTGTAAGAAACCCCTTCTGAATTACTCTGTCATTCCCTCTTAACCATGCCTAACCACTTTGGGTGGATGGTAGAGCGACGGTCTCCCTGCATGCAGGTCGGCGTTCAATCCCCGACCGTCCACAAGTGGTTGGGCACCATAGCTTCCCACCGTCCCATCCCCACTTGGGGGTTGGAGGGTTGAGCGACGGTCTCACTTCATGCAGGTCGGCGTTCAATTCCCGACCGTCCACAAATTGTTGAGCACCATTCCTTTCCCCATCCCATCCAAAATCCTTATCCTTCCCAGTGCTATATAGTCGTAATGGCTTAGCGCTTTCCCTTAATAACTCCCTCCCTCTCTTCTTCCCTCTTTACCAACTGTTTTCACTTAACCTTCCCAACAACACACATATATAGAGCGCTCAAGTAACACATTTACTCGCTAGCTACAAAACTAAGTGATATTAAAATGCAAATTCATAAGGTAAGATAATGGACTAAAGCAAAATATAGATTCAAATGCTGGAAACTTCCCTTTAAGATCATGTGCATAATTTGTTCTACAGTATCTTTTGAAATTATAATGTACAGTACTTCTATAATAAGAGAAGGACATGTTTTTACTGCTCTAGGTAATTGTGGCTTAAATGTGTCCTTAATGTGTGAATGAATGTTACCCACAGTGTACAGAAAAGTTTGCCACAAAACTATTACAAATCCCCCACTATCTATGTAGCACATTCACATACAATAATATTGTTATTCATGTGCACCATGGGGGGGAACATTCATGTAGTCATTCTACATATCTGGTCAATGTAACACCTTCACATAATCATTCTGTATAGCTATACTCCAAAATACATATAATTATTTTTTCTATATTCCTGTTCATTGTTATATATTTGTTAATATATTCAACATATCTATATACTGTACCTATTTCATTTCTATATGGCTAATAACAACATCCCTTCTCAAACGATAAATTTTCCAGAGGAGGAAAGCATAGCAGTATTTGGAGACAATATGAACAAGGAAAACGTTCACACAACACAAACGACTTTGAAGACAACAGCAACTAAAGCCAAAAGCAACTTTGGTGCTCACCATTTGTGCTTGCGGGGGTTGAGCTCCGGCTCTGGTGATCAACATTTAACGCTGCTAAACCCCAAATTCACTACACAACTATGGATAGATCACCTGAGGAATTCCGCAGTTCCCAAAAACGGAGGCACAGTCTTAAGGATGCCCCTTAAGGCACCCCCAAAACTGAAAGAAAAACTTGCTAGCCAGAATGAAGAAGGAACCAGATATTGCACCTAAAGTATCTTTTGCACAGAACGGACCGAAACATCATCGTCCCTTCACTTTCTAGTGTGCGGTTTCGTCAACATATTTCAGCCCCGTTATTGTGACTCCTCGTTTGCACTGCACCTAAACTTTAAGAAAAAGGCCAAACTTGGAAGCAAGGCCCCACCCCCAAACACAGGACCAAATCACAAAACCTGTTGTCCTGCAAAAGATAAACATGTTGATTCAATAAAGCTACACAACACCTGTCTTGTTCTTATTTCCTTCCAAAGAAGTGTGTTGTCCCACTTTCCTGCTTGATACCTGCTTGATGGGGTTCTGGGAGTTCTTCTACTCCCCAAGACCGGCCCCGAGGCCAAGGCTTGACTTGTGAGAGTTTGGTCCACCAGGCTGTTGCTTGAAGCGGCCCGCAGGTCCACATACCCACCACAGCCCGGTTGGTCCGGCAATATTTCTTATGCTCGCTGGGAGGGTGTTGAACAACCGCGGACCTCTGATGTTTATACAGTGTTCTCTGATTGTGCCTATGGCACCTCTCTGCTCTTTCCCCATGAGCCCTGGGGCCAGATTCACGAAGCAGGTACACGAGTACTTACGAACGTGTTCATCTTTCCTCAATCTTTGCCGGCTTTGGTTACATTTATTAAACAGTTTACAAGCATGAAAACTTGCCAATCAACTGTTGTTATTGTTATAAACAGCCTCCTGGTGCTTCGGAGCTCATTAACTGTTTAATAATTGTAAACAAAGCCGCCAAAGATTGAGAAAAGATGGACAGGTTTATAAATGCTTGCGTAACCGCTTTATGAATCTGGTCCGATTCCTGGGTAACCTAAATTTCCAAGAGGAATGAGGTTATTATGCAGAGCAAACCTCTGAGTGGCCAGCTGGTACAACCAGTGTGGACAATCTTGGTGCCTCCTATCATTTAGGAAGAGGGTGCTTCATAAACCACAAGTAATTATCAAGAGACCATAGGAACATAAGAATGAAAGTAACTGCAGAAGGCCTTTTAGTCTATACGAGACAGCCCCTATTTACATCCACCTAAACTCATTCCATATATTTACTGTGTATCTAACCTACGCTTGAAACAATCAAGGGATCCCACCTCCACTATGTTACGCGGGCAATTGGTTCCACAAATTAACAACCCTGTTACTAAACCAGTATTTACCCAGGTCTTTCCTAAATCCTAAATTTCCTAAAGAAGGCACCAAGCTGGGAAGATATGCAGCATCTTCAGTGTCGCTAGATATTCAAATGGCACTAAATATCACCGAGGATACCAATATGAAAACAAAAAGCATAAGGCAAGCAATATTAAAGGTATCGGATTCACTAAGGATCCCATCGTGAGAGAATTGACCACGACGGACAGTGTGGAAGCAAGACGCTCAAATGTCTTGAAAATCCCGACATTCTAAACGAGGTGAATGACTGTAAGAGGGGCACTGCAGTTTGGACAATAAGAAGTAGGGTGGCACGCCATTAAGTGCCAATTAGACAGTGTATATAGCCGATATGTAACCTAGTCAAAGCAGTTTCCCACCATCATTTATGATGGTAGGAGGAAAGCCAAGGGGGACGGGTCTAGCCTTAAGAGCACTTGGTTTGTTACTGGTAACACAAGACCACCGACCCTGCCAACAGTCTCGGAACGAGGAATGAATAACCAGGTAGAAATCTGAATAAGGAATGCCTTTTTGGTATGTAGGACAAGTGTGAATAGCCTCCTTAATGCCAGTGTCTGCATGGTCATTCAAAATACCGTACAAGTCGACATTTGAAGCCTAAAGCACGTCTTCAAAACCAGGAGTCGAATTGTCCACCAAATATAAAATGTGAACCATTTCCACAGAGATAAACTAGTGAAACGCCCGACCTGACTCTCCTTGTACACCTCTTGCCACACTTCTCCCAGCCTAGGGAGTGAGGGTGGCAAGGAGGGGGGAGGCAGGGAGAGGAGGAGGGGGGAGGCAAGGAGAGGAGGAGGGGGGAGGCAGGGAGAGGAGGAGGAAGGGAGGAAGTCAGAGAGGGAGCCAGGGAGGGAGGTAGGCACTCAGGGAGAGAAGGAGGGAGGGTGGGAGGGAGGCAGTCAGGAAGAGAAGGAGGGAGGCAGGCGGGCAGGGTGGGTGAGCACACATGGATGGAGGGAGGGGAAGGAGGCAGGCAGCCAGAAAGGGAGGGGAAGGAGGCAGGCAGCCAGAAAGGGAGGGGAAGGAGGCAGGCAGCCAGAAAGGGAGGGGAAGGAGGCAGGCAGCCAGAAAGGGAGGGAAGGAGGCAGGCAGCCAGAAAGGGAGGGGAAGGAGGCAGGCAGCCAGAAAGGGAGGGAAAGGAGGCAGGCAGCCAGAAAGGGATGGAAGGAGGCAGACAGCCAGAAAGGGAGGGAAGGAGGCAGGCAGCCAGAAAGGGAGGGAAGGAGGAACTAACCCCAATGTTAAATACTGTTCACCTGTATAAATTCGTACCCTTTCTATTGGGTAAATAGAATAAATAAATCAACCTTACTCATTTATCATTATCTATACCTATAAGAGAATGTGTGTGTGTCCCAACTTGAAGACCAGACAAATGGGGGACAGCCTCACCCAAATTAGAAGTGAAGATGATCATCTACGGTACAGGATGAACATAGATTGATTGGAGGGGTAGGCCTGCCTACCTACCTTGAGGTGTTTCCAGGGCTTAGCGTCCGGGCCTCCTCGTTGCTGGTCTAAGTTAAATGCTTTAACAAATATTGGTAATTACAAACCGTTTTCATTTATGTCAAGGCCGTTTTCATTGGCATCTTTCATAGAGTCGAGTGTGAAATCATGGCACGTGAATAACTTGCAGTTGTTATTGAAAAGAAACTGGAATGGAAAAAGGGAGAGAAGGAAGAAGCAAAGTGTCTGAGACCCCATACAGTAATTACCTAAGTGTAGTTACAGGATGAGAGCTACGCTCCTGGTGTCCCGTCTTCCCAGCACTCTGTCATATAACGCTTTGAAACTACTGACGTAGTGGTGTTTCAGTGCCTCTTGAGATATGCAGGGGGGGTGGAAGGGTGATGAGATAGCTAGCTAGATATTGAGATAGAGACCGGTAGGGATAAAGATAGGAAGAGATAAAGAGGGAAGACAAGCATTGCCGGGTATCCCCATAGTATATTATAATCATCCTATCACTAGCTTTTACCTACTTTATCTGCAATCTCTTCCTTCTAGATGAAGGTCAGGAGCATAAAAATAGTAATGTTCCTTGCATAACAGATAACAAACTCACAGGCTAATAGACCTTCTATTATCTGTCTTTTACCATATACTGTATTGCATAAATCCTTGCAGAAACATCTACTTCTGTTTCCCTCACACTGTATCCTCTTACGCAACATATTGTATTCCGACAACTTGAGACAGGCTGAAAACTTGCTTATCATCAGATATCTGGCATAAAACAATTACCTGAATAACTCCATCGGTGGCAGCAGACGCTAGCCGTGCCTCGCCGAGCCAGAGAACTTGCCGGCTACTTTTGATCTCTTTGCTCATCACCCGCACACGTCGAACACTTACATGACTGCCAGGCTGCGAAGGTAAACAACAAATTTTGACAATAGTGTATTAAAAATGGTTTACTAAACATAATGCCTTTGCCAAGCATCTACAGTACTTGGGAAACCTAAGGTTATTTTGAGGTTATCTTGAGATGAATTCGGGGCTTTAGTGTCCCCGCGGCCCGGTCCTCGACCAGGCCTCCACCCCCAGGAAGCAGCCCGTAATAGCTGACTAACACCCAGGTACCTATTTTACTGCTAGGTAACAGGGGCATAGGGTGAAAGAAACTCTGCCCATTGTTTCTCGCCTACGCCCGGGATTGAACCCGGGACCACAGGATCACAAGTCCAGTGTGCTGTCCGCTCGGCCGACCGGCTCCCTAAGGGTAAACCTCGAACACAAAACGTAATGCTCTAATAAATAAATTAATGTAATCACATAGGAAAGGGCAAACATAGTTCCAATCTACAAAAATAGTAGACCACCTTTTAATTATAGATCTGTATCACTGACAAGTGTGGGAGTTAAAACACTAAAAACAATAATTAAAACTAAATTGGTTCAACACACTTCGCAAGTGATTTATTGAGGTTCATACCCTGGCCAGGGTGAATTGACTAGGCACCAGTCCTTAACTGTATGGCCATGTCGTGGTACAGTTGACTTAAGGTGCGCCTGGGAACACTCAGGACATAGATTCCAACCCTCATCAAGGCCCTTGTGGATTTGTTCATTTGATATGCAGTCGCACCTCGATTAACGAATTTAATCCATTCCAGCACCGAGCTCGTCATGTGAAATGCTCATCTTGTGAAACAACAACAACATTGTCATCAGAGGCGTCCGAGAACCAGCGGGAATGCTAGAAAGCACCATGTGGTTTGCTTGTTAATTGAACGAAAGCTCGTCAATCGAGACAAATTTTCTGGGAGTGGCTCGTTCATTACTCGGAATGCTCGTAACTGGAGTCGCTCGTCACTAAAGGTTCCACTGTATTACGTTTTTGTGATATCTGTGATATATTATATATGTGATATATTAAATATGTGATATATGTGATAAGTGATATATGTGATATATTAAAGTTAATGGTAAGGAAAAGATCCTCATAGCTTCCTTCGGTAACCTTGGTGATATTTCAACCTGTCCTCTTACAAATTACGTCTGAATTTCGCCATTTGCTCGTATGGCTGAAAATGGACATAATTTGAAATTGAAAAATAAATGAAAATAATTTTTTGTATTTATTTTTCCCAAAATAGTAAGTTAAGGGTCCTCTGGTAGGTTAAGAGGGCACGAAGTTCTCCTGAGGATTCAAAACGTCATATAAATTTTCATGTAAAATGTCATGAAAATCGTTAATTGAAAGTTTCCTCTCCTAACCTAACAACCTAAGCCAGAGGAACCAAAGAGAAAACGGGACAGTATGTCACTTTCGTGAGCCGATTTCATTTCAAATTACGTCCATTTTCAGCCATAGCGTGCATACGAGCGAAAAGCGACGTTATTTTAAGAGGACGAGTTGGATATTTGGTGTGGTCCTATTATTGCTACATCCATTTCCTCCTAATGTATTTTCAATTTTTCTACATTAATTTAAATTTTTGCTGTGTATTATTTCTGGTTATCTATTGTCACGTCACCTAGTTCACCAGTCTGGTTCTTGTTTTTACACCACCTGGAACCTCTTGACAACTTCTTCACACACACTTGTCATTCTCCAGAAGTGCTCCTTCCTGTCCCCAGCAGTTTAATTACATTGCCTCATTCTGCCACTTTCCTCTGTACATGCTGTGCAGCAGCTAAGGTTGGCTTTATGCTTTGCTGTAATGTCATTTTCAAACTGGTGCCGTGCTGCCATACTGATTTTGGTGCAATCTTTTCTGGCCCTGGGAAGCGGTCGGCCGAGCGGACAGCACACTGGACTTGTGATCCTGTGGTTCTGGGTTTGATCCCAGGCGCCGGCGAGAAACAATGGGCAAAGTTTCTTTCACCCTATGCCCCTGTTACCTAGCATAAAATAGGTACCTGGGTGTTAGTCAGCTGTCACGGGCTGCTTCCTGGGGGTGGATGCCTGGTCGAAGACCGGGCCGCGGGACACTAAAAATCCTCGAAATCATCTCAAGATAACCTCATGATACAGGCCAGATTTGCTTATGTGAAGTGTTTGCCGCATATTGCTCAGCTTGGGGCTCTGTAGTTGGCCTCTGTAGTGTTTAGGGACCTCGATTTAGAGATGTTGGTGATCTCCACCTGGGCTTGGTCTGCACCTCTTTCTCCTTTCTCTGCGGCTATTAACCAGCTTCGGGTCCCCTTCTGGTTCCCCTCCTTTGTGAGACATTCTGGCTCCCCAGAGTGGACCTATTTGCGTCAGTGTGTGTCTCCGAGGCTCTCACAGTGGATGCCTTTCAACTGTACTTTTCGTGGTGTGGTGCATTTACCTCCTTCTCTTGGTTCATTTATTGGCTCCATGTGCTGGCCGGTCTGAAGTCATACTCAGGGAGGGTGATCATTCTGGCTCGTTAGTGGTCGCCAGCCTGGATTTACCGCACTTCTAGCCCGGTGTTCAAACCTGGGCGGTTTTCCGTGGCTACGGCTCTTTTAGTAGTTCGGTCTGGTGATACGCTTCTCTGGCTTGACTTCTACTCTGCTGTCTGCATCTCAACATTCTAACACATCTGTCATCAATTGTGTGTTGAGCAGGTGGCGTTTTTTTTTTTGTTTGTTTCCTTACCTGCGTCTTTCTTTGTGGCGACTATTTGGTCTTTGTGGCCACTATTTGTGTTTTTGTCATGTCTCTTAAGTTTTCTGTTCGCTCTTTTTGTTTTGTTACTTGCCTATTGCATCTTATTGCAAATGTTGCTGGTGTTGAATGGCGACGTCTCTGTGACACCATTGCCTAAGTTATCCATGTATTCTTCCACCTCTGCCTGCTCATGCTCCTGAGCCATCCTGGTCTCTTGGCCATGTTTTGACTTTTCTTTCCTCCCCTCGGTTTACAGATTTCCCCTTCGGGTGTGAAGTTTTTCTTACCGGGGTTTTCCTGTTGGCTCTGACCTCTGACTGTGGGAGGGGAGTTTCAGGCTCTTCTCCGGGGCGGGGGTTCAATTGTTTGGCTCTGAGAGGTTTGTTTGTAATTGCTTCTGGAGAAAGGCTGCAAACAGATATGCCTTTTGACAGCTGCTCCGAAGGGACCCTTTGGGATCAATGCTTGGTGGGTTTGGCTGGGGGTACATCATGTGTTTGCCCTTTGGTGGCTCTTTGCCACTACCTGGGT
>WNGS01164800.1:39039-72590 GCA_020271785.1 Procambarus virginalis | reverse complement strand
TACCAAACTTCTAGTTTTACATCACCATCAATATGGTTCTTTGCATGGTGGAGTGTTAGACACTCTCACCGACCTCAGACAGAAATATGGGCTTCCTCAAGGTCGTCAAACTGTCAAATCAAATATTAAGTCCTGTATAATCTGTCCACGCTACGATGCACGAGTGGTCCTTACCCAGGACCCCACCACTTCCTAAAGAGAGGGTAGTTCATCTTCGTCCGTTTGAGACCACCGGTGTCGATTACACAGGAGCCTTGCTTCTCCCTGGCAATCCGGATAAGATACCAGTGAAAGCTTATATTTTTCTCTTCACATGTGCTACCACACGAGGCGTACATTTAGAAGTGACTTCTGACATGAGTGCTGAAGCCTTCTCCAAGCTTTCGTAGATTTGCAGCTCGCAGTTCCTGTCCCAAGCTCATCATATCTGATAATGGCTCAAATTTTGTGGCAGGAGAAGCCTGCTTACGAGAGATTTGGGAATCATCCAGAAGTGCAGTTTGTCATGCAGAGGACGACAATGCCACTGGAAATTTATTGCTCCCAGAGGCCCCCTGGCACGGTGGGTTCTACGAACGAATGAAAGGGACTGTCAAGAAGTGTTTAAGGAAGACCTTGCCTCGACAGAACATTAGTTACTCAGAACTCCAAACACTCGTCGTGGAAATTGAGGCGCGAGGTAACAATCGCCCATTAACTTAATTATCTATCAGATGATTTCTCACAAAGAGAGCGCCTCTGAGTCCCCTCGCATTTAATACATGGAGACCTGCTGAGCCCTCTGATACCTTTTGGCAGAAGAGGACCCCGTCGATCCTCCTATGTAACCAGGGAGTGACTTAGTGCAAAGTTACCCACATCTCTCTAGAGTAATTGAAAGGTGGGATGAGGTGTGGACTCGAGAGTACCTCGCCGCTCTACGAGAGTATCACTATGGGGCTTGAGGCCCCTATAATAAAGTACAGCTTAAACCAGGAGACCTAGTATTAGTTGACAGTGATGGACCAAGGTCAGAATGGCCTATAGGCAAAACTGTTGCAATCCACCCAGATCAACAAGGTATCCTGAGTAGTACGAGTTTGTGCAAAGGCACTACTACTCTAAGACATTAGAGAAGTTGGTACCTCTCGAATTAGCAGAACGAGAGAATTTATCAGAACCAGCTTCACTAACAGTTTCCGAGGACAACAATTCTGAATCCACTGAGCACTCGCCCCACTAGAGCAGCTGCTCAACAATGAAAAAGGAAACTACAAGCCTATTATAGCTCTAAGAACAAATAAATTTTCATCCAATTGAGTGATCATGAT
This sequence comes from Procambarus virginalis, assembly GCA_020271785.1. Lineage (NCBI taxonomy): Eukaryota > Metazoa > Arthropoda > Malacostraca > Decapoda > Cambaridae > Procambarus > Procambarus virginalis. Next base: position 71,280 of record WNGS01164800.1, on the reverse strand, counting down.
GATACTATGTTGTGATGTCTAGTAACCAATCAGCTACAAGTCACAATGACCCAGACATTCACCTCACAGTAGAATCTCAGTTACTTGAATTGTAAGATTCAATCATTAAGTTGTGCAAACTATTAATTATGACATTAATTTTCATGTCTTAATTCTTGTATGTCCTTGACATTTACGGGACATCGGTTGTGTGTGTACTAACGTACTAACATACTAACATAATAACATACTAACTTCGGGATAGTACGTCAGTACTCAACATGGCACTGCGACCCTAGTTTTCTCCCCCCGGAGTTATGTTGGAAATTTCCAACACTTATCATCCATTATTATATTATGATAAATTACCATTAACTTACTAATTGCAGTAGCTCTTAACATCACTAACCATAGTGTTAATATAATTAATCTGAGCATATTGCTGATAATATTACTCCTGATAATGTAAATCAAGAGTTATTAATTGAAATTATTCAGTAACAGTTTTTATTCTGTAACGATCGAATGCTCTGGAGAAGTATAAATATTATCTCCATTTCTCGCTAGAGATCATTTATCGAGAATATTATAATTATTAATTCCCTATAATTTCAACCCCGTTCATTTTATCGCATTTCATCCATAATTGCGCGGAAAGAATAATTTGTGTTAATAATTTCCGTGGTGAATGCCGAGAGCGGGGGAGGGAGGCGCGACGCCATTAATACAACAACAAGGCACGCGCACGAGACAACGTGGAGAAGCACATGGTATTAATTGAGAATTCTTATCGACAAGAATTACGTTGATACTCAGTTAATAAGTTGAATTTACTTGCCTGTGTTCTCTAGTGCCTCAACAGTGAACAAGCGTCTACAATTACACCAGGACCGTAATTAAGTGTGCACAGCAGTGAACACTGAGTCCAGCAGACGCACATTGCGGCAGACCTTAGTACTCGGTTACGCTCACAGGTTTTTTCTTTCTAATTTGGTGCATCAAAGTAGTTAGTGCCTTAGTGAGTAGTTTGTCGTTATGAAGATTGAATACCAACAATCAAACGTTAGTAATATATATCACCCAGCTCAGTTTCGTGAATATATGAACATAATTTGTAGCCGAGTCAATTGCTACTTTATATTTCTTGTATTACAGCGTGTATTTGAGACGCCAGCAAGACTCTCATCAATCGTGTCATTTACCTCGAGTTATTTCTCTATGGGATTCTGTGACCATGAGGACGAATGATGACCTGGGGTTAGAAATCGTCTTACAGCTAAGACACATTTTTCTTATAATTTATTCAATTCAAGTATTGAGTCTATAATTAATATAGCAATTATCATAGGAATGTTTATTGCCAGATTTGGTAGTTAATGTTTATTTTAACTTTGCTCAATATTTAGGCTCAGTGATTAATGATGATTAATGATCTTAAATGAATATAATTTGATTACCATATATTTGCATATATTGTAGTTAGATTTACTACAATATAATGCTATAAGGAACTAGTGACGAACCACACTGGTTCCTAGATGTATATGAACTTCTAGAAATAAACCCCCAATGTTGATATGTGAGGCGTTGGCTTTAATTAATAATTACAGTCTTCATTATTTCAAGTGAATATTCATTGCATGAGTTTCCATAGACACTGGTTCTCTGGTATCATTCTAATGATCAATTTTATTTGTTTTCCCTCTTTTCTCAAAAGCGGGTGGTCCTTCGATTTATTTCAAGTATAATAATTAAATAATTTATTTCTAAGTTGCAAGCCCCAGATACCCCAACATAAAATGCTTCCAACTACATGGGGGGGTTTCTATGGGCCATTGCTCCCCGTGCCTCCTGAGGGGGCCAGTTCTGCTCGTGGTCCCCGGTAGGCTGAAACTCCACCATCATCGACTGATGTCAAACACTACATCAGGCCTGGATAGCATCCGGGAGCCTCCGGGCTTACCCCGGAAAATGCGCTTCATTACATTCCAACGCTGGTTTTTTGAAGGTGAAGTTTACATAACAACTATTCAATACTTAGCTTTCTGTGGTAACCCAATACAGTACGATAGAACCTCAAAAATCCAGATCTGGGTCTAAGGAAAACCCTGAAAATTCAGAAACATTTTGCTACCAGAATAATACAGTATATGAAGGTTTGGAACAAGCCGCTGGACTTTGATATGTGTACGTCAAATCTTTCACCTGTCAGTAGTAAATTTCATTTAAAAAATATGACATTTTGTTTTGACAATTTTTGCTCTGCTTACTGTATATTGTACTGTATATGTAAACTCTTTACAGGATAAATGTGTCCAAGAAGATGTCTGCTTAATTTGAAATCCTGCTAAAATGGCATCGTCACAAAATTTGAGCACATTTTCTGCACCATTTTATATTTTTATAGAAATATATGTGGTACAACTTTTTTATATATTTTAATGCACCCTTGTTATAAAAACACAAGTAAGGATATTTTATGGGAATTAAAAGAAATGTGTAGGGTTCACGGAAATTTGTGAGCAAGATCTCAGTAGCTCTCTGGGTCAGATTCACGAAACAGTTACACAAGTACTTCGAACGTGTACATCTTTCCTCAATGTTTGACGGCTTTGGTTACATTTATAAACAGTTTACAAGCATGGAAAACTTGCCAATCAACTGTTGTTATTGTTATAAACAGCCTCCTGGTGCTTTCACAGCTCATTAACTATTCATTAATTGTAAACAAAGCCGCCAAAGATTGAGAAAAGATGTACAGTTCGTAAGTGCTTGCGTAACTGAATTCGTGATCTGGCCCCTGGGCCTCACATCTGGAGTCATTGTACATCTCCTAGTTGTGTTTGCAGGGTTAGCGTCTGGCTCTCTTGGTCGCACCTCGCTCTAACTGTCAAACTAACGGTGTACAGTTTCCTGAGCCAAGGACAGTCTTCTTGTGAGTGACCTTGCTTTCCAGAAGTAGTAATTCCTTTTCAAATTGTTACTTTTGACTTTTTATATACGTATTCAGATATCATTAATATAATGTTTGGTTTTGCCTTTGGATTGTATTTTGGATTATTCTGCAGAACATACTTTAGTTTTCATTGTATTTACAGACTTTCCCACAGGTGTGGACACGATCCTTGCATTGAGCTACTATCCTCCAAAGACTGTTATAAAGTTCCGACCCACTTCCTCATGTAAGTAGAGTGTGTGTGCGTGTTAATAGTTTAGAAATTATTTCAGGCTTCTGTAACAATTTTTGATGGACCGACACTACTAACATATTAGTACAGTGGATAGATACAATTTAATTATTATTGTTAAGGTGATGTGTTACGGACCCAAGTCCATCGTCGGACCACGGTGCAGTGACGACAACCGCCATTTGTGAGTCCGCTTCCGAAAACCCCGCACCATGGACAACGCCATCTTGGGACGACGGATGGTGCCGGCGAGTAATGCTATATTCTCGTCCTGGTAGCTCGTGAGGTGGCTAGTGCTGACCCTCTGGTGAGGTGGGTGCTCAGAACATCAGCACCATCTATTGAGCTAGAGACTGTGTGTTTGTGTAGCCAGTAAGTGAAGTTTCCTAGTGGCCCCGTGTAAAGTCGCCAATACTGATGATGTGTTTATTTGCAGAGGCGACTTAAGACAGTGGTAAAGTGCATGGAGTCAGTCTACCTAAGGCAGCCAAGGTCTCGTCACCAGTTTGCTTTGAAGAAGCTGTGAGCCACCCCCGGACGAACTCGAGTGAGAGAGTTATAGCCTGCCTGAGGCGTGGCAGGTGTCGGGAATCGCCTTATCCAGGGCTGGCTGGTGGAAGAAACTACCCACTGTGGTGCTTATGTAGGAGAGTGACCAGCGTGTCACCCGAGGATCCTGCCTAGGGCTAGGCCCCTAGTATCGTGTTGTGAACTGGCCTTAACAGCGAGGCTGATCGTTACCTGCCAGCTACGGGCTGGCTCGTGGTTGAAGGCCATCACGACGAAGCACCAGTGGGACGGAGATTTGGCTGACCTGAGGCCCGGGTAGATTCACAGAGAGAATCAAAGAGGATTTATCGTGGGCCGAAGAAGAGAACCAAGGCTACTCAGCGTGAACACCGTGGAGCATCCTGTGTCTTCCGAAGAGGACAACACCTGTATATTTATCGTGTAGTTATTAACCCCGTGTGACTGTTATTTATTTATGATGGTGGTGAGAAATATATAAATCAGAACATTTGCATCCCTCCCCCTTTAAGACAACTTGCGTTACGGAACACACCCCTTGAAAGCCTCTACTGACTTGGGGCCGGATTCCCAAACTCTCCTACCATCAGAGAAGAACCCGGTTGCGTCCCAGTAGGGCCGTAACATAATGGTAGCACATCCAACTTAAATGATTTCCCTGGACTGTTGCGGTGGTGGATTTGGTGGTGTTACCGCTGACGGACCACCCAACCCACAACTCGACAAATGCTCATATTTCACTAGATCACACTAGGCACTTCTGGCTCTTGGAGAGGGGCTCAACGTCACACGTTTAGGGGATGCGGCTCCAACACGCAGCCTTGTTGTCACGTGCACACACCCACTCGAGCCGCTGTGACTCCCCACTCTCTCCTTATGGAATATGACCTCCTCAATCCCCTTTATCTTACTAGACTTCTGTCTTACCCTGTCCACAGCAGTGGTTCCTGTTTCTTGCTCTCTCTCTCCTTCTTTACTATTTCCTGGGAAGCCTCACTGGGACAAGTGCAAACACCAGCAAATTTGAATACATTTACTGGACGAAGTACATAACAATACACGCATACATATAATAATAATGATGAATCCTATACTCTGTACTATTATAATCAGGTTGCACTCCAACACCATCAGAACTCTATCCTCAGCTTGCTAAGTGGTATCCTATCTTGGTATTACCTAATATTATCAACCTCCTCAAGTAGATTAAGTCTTACAATATAATGTTACACTACCATCAAGAGAATGTATACATATATATATACCTATAACACATATAAGGCAAATCAGCATTTGAATGCAATAACATACATATATTATATATCAGTATAATGATCCGTGCCACACAACGAATCAATCGACCATTCTATCAGTCTTAGAATACATATATATCTGTAGGTACTCCTGCCTACGTCTGTAACTCTAAACTTCAATATACACTTCTTGGCACATAAATAGCAAACGATCACTCACCTCTCACTGCGTCGTTCACGCTAATGACAAACACTCTCACCTCCATACAAGTGATCAGTTAGAACTATTTCACTACCCTGACAACTTCAGGTTCCTCAGGGCTTAAACACCAGGATCCTCTGCAGCTCCTCCAGGCTGCTACCATGAAGATTCCTTGAACAACTATGGTGCCTCCCTACTCCTACTAGGGTCATCCACAGCTCTCCTGGCTGCTGCACCATAAATTCCTCGAATAACTGTGGCACTTCACCACCTCTGCAGAAGCACGTGACACTCCTCCTCACTGCTTCTTCATAGCTCGGGGTCCTCTCCTCCCCTGCCTTGGAGTCTCATCAACCACTCCCTCTGTGCTGGCTTCCAAGTCCTCAGCAACTTCTTCCCCAAAGAACAAACCTGCAACCCATTTGCACTCCAATAAATTGTTTCCCTTTTTAACACATAAACAAAATTAATCATACAACATCTTTGTCTCCAATCTCTATCTGTCCTCTACATTTAATGAGAGTGGACTCCCCCGTGGGCGAGTCCATGCGCCACCTCGCTGGGCGAGCCTCACTCACGCCGGGAGGGGCCTCCTCCCTCAGGAGCCGGGCTCCTTCAGTTGCCCGCCAGCGCTCAGAGCAGACGGACGTCGCTCAGCGCTCCTCCCACTTCACTCTCTTATTTTAGGCTTTCTGCCATACCAAAACATTTCTAATTTGAAAATAAACATCGCTACTGTCGCTGGGCACACGACCAACTACAAACAAACACTATGAACTGGCTTAAATCGGGCTTACCACAGATTATCTGGTCGAGGCGCTTCTCCCTCTGACAACGTCTGACCAGGGCGCTTGTCACAGCCCACAAAACTGTCTCTGGGCGGCTTAATACTCTCTCCTCGCCGTCCAGGACTTGAGACCACACGTCCTCAGCTCGACTCAACAGCTGGAACGTCTGCACCTTCTCTTCTCTTGGAGATAATATCGCTAGGGGTCCCTTCTGGCGGGAGCTCGACGAAGCGCGGCCTCTCCCCTGCGATGTCTGGCCTCAAGTGAGGTCATCGCCCTCCACAAGCGAGCCTCACGCCTCCAGTAACTTGTCCACATCTTCCAACAAGTCATTTATCTGTTTTTCTAGTCCATTGCCCATAATCTCAAACTTTTATATAAATGCAACACACTATTTTACATCTGTGTTATCGCCTCTATAATTCCTGGACCTTCCAGTTAGGTCAGGCTTGCTGAATAACTCTCAAAGGGTGAGACTCGTTTCTCCTGCAGGCTGAGATCATAACAAGACCGAACACAGTGTACCACCTGGAGGTGAAATGCTTGAAGAGTAAAGTAGAAATATCTGATGAGTGATATCACACCAAACCTGTCCCCAGAAACTCACATTAAAAGGATATCATCAGTGGTATATGCCAGATTGGCACACATCACAACTGCCTTTAGAAACTTGAGAAAGGAATCATACAGAACCTTGTATACCACATATATCAGACCAATCCTGGAGTATGCAGCTCCAGCCTAGAGGCCATACTTAGTTAAACATCAGACAATGTTAGAGAAGCTTCAGAAGTATACCACTAGACAAGTCCCAGAGCCGAGAGGTACAAGTTACAAGGAAAGGCTACGGAAATTAAACCTCACATCCCTGAAAGGCACGAGTTAGGGGAGGTTATCTTGAGATGATTTCGGGTCTTTTAGTGTCCCCGGGGCCCGGTCCTCGACCAGGCCTCCACCCCCAGGAAGCAGCCCGTGACAGCTGACTAACACCCAGGTACCTATTTTGCTGCTAGCTAACAGGGGCATAGGTGAAAGAAACTCTGCCCATTGTTTCTCGCCGGTGCCCGGGATCGACCACGGGACCACAGGATCACAAGTCCAGCGTGCTGTCCGCTCGGCCGACCGACTCCCACGGGAGAGGAGCCGGTTGGGGGAGTCACGGGGGAGACACGATCACCACACTTAAAATTCTCAAGAGGAATTGACAGGGTGGACAAAGACAAACTATTTATCATGGGCAGAACACAAACAAGAAGACACAGGTGTAAACTTAACACTTTTGCTGTTGTTGTTGTTAAAGCTTCGTTACCTGGAACAAAGTTCCAAGTAGCACGGGCTATGGTGAGCCCGTACTTTTGCTGCCCGATAAAACCAAAATACAGTGTGCGCCTGATGACACAAATAGGCGTAAATAATTTAACCCTTAAATGGCGCATGGCTATATACCATTTGACACCCACAGGCGCATACAAAAAAAACCAGCGTTGAATGTAATGAAACGCCATTTTCTGGGTAAGTCCCGGAGGCTCCCCGGAGCTATCCATGGCTTCTAACTACAGTACTTTGCATCAGTCGATGTGGGTGGAGTTCTAGCCTACCGGGGACCACGAGCCAGAATCTGGCCCCCTCAGAGAGGCACGGGGAGCAATGGCCCATAGAATGCACATGTGATTTGGAGCATTCTATATCTGCCATCGACCGGGACAGGCACCCAGAAAGGTAAACGCCACAAAACAAACCCCTATTCTGGTTAACAACAAAAATTAACAAACGAGTGGACAGAACTCCCCAAAAGAAAAACGAGTAAACTAGCATGACGTCACACCAGCCGCGCCGCATGTCTGCGCAGCTCCCCCCTCCCCGGGAGGGGGGAGGGGGAGCCCCAGACCCCCGCGCCGGCTATTCACACCTCAGTTCCGAGGCTGGATATCAAAACCACGAAAAACCGCCGACCGGAGGGCGGGAGGGATGCCGGGGAGCCTCCGGGACTCACCCAGAAAATGGCGTTTCATTACATTCAACGCTGGTTTTCTGGGGGGAGCCCCTACGGCTCCCCGGAGCTACCTCACCAAAGACTACCTAAGAAAACAAGGGGACATACCCGGGAGGCGGTCGGTGAACCACTCCTCAACACGAAGTCAAGACAACAACCAAAATGGCCCCTCCGGAAAGCAGCAGGCACAACATTCGCCAGAAAAAGGGAGAACGGCCACAGACGAAGAAAACTATGACCAAGATCATAGGAGCCAAGAAACCACTGCGCCTGAGAAGAGCATGAAGCACTGCCACACGACCCCCAGAGGCCAATGCCAAAAGAGCCGAGGCAAAGCAAACCTGGCCCCGAGGAGCCACAACCACCAAGGAGAAGAAAAACAGGAGAGCACCCAGTCCAAAGACCTGGACGGCACAGGCAGTGCAGAAACAGGCCGGAGGTGAAACAATGCACGATACAGCCTGCGAAACGGCACAGAAGGAACATCGATACCGAAAGCTAGCAGCAGAAACCCAGGTGCAAGACCCAGGAACAGTCCCAAGCGCCTCTACACCTTCTGCAAGCCAATCCTATGACAGCCCCAGGAGGGAAAAGAAAACGCAGGACCAAAACCAAAATGCCACAAGCGTGCAAGGCCACCACCACAAGTGCAGCCGACAGGGAAGGAACCTGCATAAGGAGCCGCCCCGCACCAACCCCCGGCAGAAGGGCAGGAGCGAAGACTCAGGAAAAGGAGCAAAAGCGCCCACAGGAAAACGAGGAGCGCCGAGACAGCGCGAAGAGAAGATATATGCACAAAAGAACCAGAAGGCCAAAATCCAGAAACTGCCGGGAAGAGGACCCACAAGCCCTAGAAAGGACCGGAGGGAAGCTCAACCGAATGACGACAGACGTACCAGAAAAAGGGAAAGAGCTGACTGGGGTTAGAAGACACAGAATTGCACTTTCCCACTCTCTCATTATTCCTGCCCTTTCATTCTCCGCCGCACACGTACATGTACGTTTACAGGAGAGTGAAGGAGGAGGGGCCCACTGGGAAGTGTGTCAAGGAAAACCCAGCACAAAGACGCCGCCAGAGTAGCAGGCGCTGGCCCCGTCAACGGGAGGAGCAGCAGTGTCATCGCCGGCTGCATTCTCTCTATGGTGTGGGTGCCAGAAGCCACGGAGCGACCGGGGACAAGGAAGAAAGATGTCGTTGACGGGTGTCACGAACCCCAACAGATGACCAATGCAGTATATGGCGCTAGGACTGACCTGCGCTGGTCGGACTGACTGACATGTCAACGTCACACAGTGGGTGTTGAACTCCCCTCTGTTTATCCGCTTTCTCCTTTCCCACGGCAATTGGGTGCAGCAACCAAGGCTACCCCAAAACAGTCCCAAACCTTCGAAAACAAAAGCAGCAAACAAAGAACGAAGGCACAAAAACTCCGTCGCACCCGAGACCAAAAGTCATGCAGAACCCCAAGAAGAGGGGGACATGACTGAGAAGGCCCGTCCTGGAAAAAGGTGCGAAGACTGTAGAAAAACACCCACCGACAGGACGGAAACAACGGGCACGCTGGACAAGGAAAACCGAGCCCAGGGAGGGACCGATGCCCACAAAGCACGTGCGGAGCGGGGGGACGGAAAAACCCCACACCACAAAACCGTAAGCCTGGCCCAGAGGGGTAGAAAGACCCCGGCGGGGACCAACGGGGCCGAAGGCCCCTTACGTTAGCACCACCCCAGCCCCGGGAACCCACCCTGCAGGCCCCGGGGCCGAGCTGTCCCCTCAAAGCCCCAGCGTCAAGAAAACCCCGGGGCAGCCGTGAAAAACACCAAGGAAGGGAGCCCACTAGGCTCCGGAACGTGAACGGAAACCGGAGGAAAAAGCGAGGGGCGAGACGAAGACCCCAAGCTCATCCCCAACCAGCACAATGAGGCAAGGACAAAACAGAATCCAAGGAACCTGGAAAACCAGGCCCAGCACAGCAAGACCGACAAGGAAGGAGGGCCCCAAAAGGAGCACGGAAGGGCCGAACATAATGCCACAACCAACCCCGACACACAGCTGCAGTACCAAAAACGCAGCAAAACGTCCCCACACTCCCCGAGGGAGCGACAGAGAAGATAGATAAATCGTACACGAGCGGCACACAAGGGGACACAGGCGGAAACCGAGCACCCAACCGAGCCACAGGGACGGTAGGAGAAACGTGTGCAGTGTAACAGGCAACCGAAGGAACACATTGGGCAGCCCAACATGGGCTGATCCCATACACAGCCCCAAGAGCAGAGACGAGAGCGCCCATGAAGCACAGAAACCGCTCAACAGGCAAACGACAGGGGAGAGGCGGAACTAAAGAGCCAGAACCCAACCCCGCAAGCACACAACACCCTCGACACAGGAAACGTACCACCACACAGGCACCCCCACCGTTGCACCGTGGAACAAGGTGGAGGCGGGGCCCCGAACTCAAGCCAGGTGAGACAAGCAAAGGAGAGGGGCAGGAGTACAGGCAGGGGTCGCCTCGAAAAGGCCAAGAGGCCACCCGCAGACACCCGTGAACCGAGGAAGGAATCAGGTGGAGAGAACAAGAGCAGCCCAATATGGGCTAATAGCCCAGCAGCAGGCACCTCGGGCGATACGGACCACTGTCACAAGTACGTACGTACACCCATGCCTACCCAAAAACAGCGTCAGGACGAAGGAAACGCCAAACCGCACCAACTCACCTGCAGAACTGTTTTAGTGTCAGAGTGGTTGACAAACGGAATGCATGAGGAAGGGATGAGGTGGAGGCTGACTCCATACACAGAGTCAAGTGTAGAGATGATAGAGCCCAATAGGCTCAGGAATCGGTACACATGTTGATTGACTGTGGAGAGGCAGGACCAGAGAGCCAGAGCACAACCCCCGCAAACACAACTAGGAGAGTACAGCAGCACCCCAGACAACCCCCAAGCAACGGGGCACGGATGGGATGAAGAGCGAGAGGCGAAGCCCCCCCGAGAAAATGGAAGCACAACACATGTGCACACCGCCCGGAACCAAAACAAACTCACGGTGCATGCGCAGGACGCGAAAGAAAAGTAGCCCAACAGGGCGAGAAGTAGCCCAATACCACTACAAGTAGCCCATACTGCTACCAGTAGCCCAATACTGCTACCAGTAGCCCAATACTGCTACCAGTAGCCCAATACTGCTACCAGTAGCCCAATACTGCTACAAGTAGCCCAATACTGCTACAAGTAGCCCAATACTGCTACAAGTAGCCGAAAACTGCTACAAGCAGCCTAAAACTGCTACAAGCAGCCTAAAACTGCTACAAGTTCCGGACACGCAGGAGGTAAGCCGCAAAGGCCAAGGGCACCGCAGACGAAGAGATGCGGTTAGCCGAAAAACTTCGGAAGACGGAACCGAAGGAACCACAGGGACACGGAACCAAACCCGGGGAGGAGCAGAACCCAAGCCCAAGTCGTACGCAGAGGGGGAAAAGAAAAACCCCACTCCTCGCAACAGTAAGCCCCGCTCAGAAGGACGGAATCCAGGCGGGGCGCAATGGAGCACAAAGCCCCCCAAGGTCGCTCCTCCCCAACCCCAGGAGCCTCTACACTAGGCCCCGGGCCGAGTCGACCTCCAAAGCCCCGGCCCCACAAGAAAAAGCCGGGGCAGCCGAGAGAGCTGGAAGAGAAGGGGCCCACTGGTCAGACCCCGGAGCATCGGCAGGAGGAACAGACTCGAATGCCTCCGTAGCCCCCCGGACGGGGCAACCCCCGAAACTGCCCGAGTCTCAGAAACCTCTAATCCCCACCCCGACCCCGAAGCCCTCAGACGCTTGGGGGCCGGAAGTAGGGGGGGAGGGCAGAATGAACCACTAAAGGGGAAGAACAAGAGGGTGCGGGTTGCAATAACCTAAACCTACCTTGCAACGCACGAGCTGCCTGCACCCGAATTGATTCAGCAGCAGACTGGGTGAATTGAGTCACAAACAAGCAACATAGCTCGCAGGACTCAGGGTCGAATGTGTCACCGACCCAACAGGCAGCATGACGGAGGCAAAAACAATGAAAGTCACCCTGAGACAAGGGGACAGAGCAACCCTCAAACTCGCACACAGCGAGAGGGGGCGCAAGGGACTCCTCCATCGGACCCGAGAGCCCCCGCGGGGTTTCCCAGGGAGCCTAGACTGGGTCTGCTAAGGGTTATCCCAGGCAGGGCACTGCTAACCGGCTACCCAAACTACCAAACAATCTGCTAAAAGCTGAACCCACGAGACGTGTCCACTCGCGAGGGCGAAGCAGGGGGTGCCACCACACAAACGAACCTAATATAAGGGGAACAAGGCAGACCCCCCTACCAGGCAAAAACAAAAAGAAAAAAACCACCCAAGTGGACAACGGACCCAGAGGGAACAGAACCGGCCGCTGTAATAGGTGAAAACTAGCAACGCAGTGCCCCGCGCCCCACCAGTGCTATAACTACCACTTACCCCAAGGTAACAAGGGAGTAAAACCCCCAAACCCTCAGGGCGGCCAAACGCCAAGCAGCGAAAAGCCAACAGAGGTAGACCCAAGGCGACTTGTGGAAGGTAACCCCAAGCCCCAAGGGGGGTACTTACAGGGCACTCAGGGAAGGTGACCCTAAGCACATGCAGCCCGAGTACCTGAGAATACTACTCCCAGCTCACACGACCACCGTAAGAGCAGCACTGAAAAACAATTCACAGCACTGAGACAAGACTGGAGCTGGAGCCACACGACCATGCACGATCCCATCAGCCGAGGAACTGAGGTGTGGATAGCCGGCGCGGGGGTCTGGGGCTCCCCCTTCCCCCTCCCGGGGAGGGGGGAGCTGCGCAGACATGCGGCGCGGCTGGTGTGACGTCATGCTAGTTTACTCGTTTTTCTTTTGGGGAGTTCTGTCCACTCGTTTGTTAATTTTTGTTGTTAACCAGAATAGGGGTTTGTTTTGTGGCGCTTACCTTTCTGGGTGCCTGTCCCGGTCGATGGCAGATATAGAATGCTCCAAATCACATGTGCATTCTATGGGCCATTGCTCCCCGTGCCTCTCTGAGGGGGCCAGGTTCTGGCTCGTGGTCCCCGGTAGGCTAGAACTCCACCCACATCGACTGATGCAAAGTAGTTAGAATATCCATATCTGCCATGGATAGCTCCGGGGAGCCGAAGGGGCTCCCCCCCAGAAAAAAAAAATTTCTTCCTATACTTGTTAATTTGTGTTCACTGATCATGGGAAAAATAACAAAAAAAATCGTAAGTGGCATATATTGCCCGCTATAGGGCGGGAAAGTCTGGCAAAAAACAGGCGCTGACTCAGCGTGCGTCCCAGACGGTCTGTTGCTCCTGTCAGGCAGGAGTGGCCACAAAGAGATAATTAACAAATTATTTCAATGTCTCTGACTGATTTTTCATAGTTTTTTGCTGTAATATTATTCAATAGTGTCTAGTGTGATATATTTACATAATAAAATGAGTGAATCATTGCTGTACTCAAAAATATGGTGTGCATATTGTTGATTCAATTATGTTCATCAAACAGTGAACAAATACTTTGTCGGTTATTACACCATACACACAGGTTATTTTTAAGTATCTGCACGTTTTGTTCACCATAACGAACCACTAAGTTGCTATTATGAGTCAAAAAGTAACGAGGAGTGACCGCCACATTCCAGCCCGCCACTCACTCCCTCAACACCTCACTCGCCCACATTCTCCTCCCACCATACTGTTTTTGCTTTTATTCACTATATACAGATGTTATATATAAGTATCTACATTCGTGTTCACCATAACGAACCACTAAGTTGGCATGCTGAGTGGCAGTGCCAGTGGCAGCCCGCCACTGGCTGCTACTTCCTCCCTCCCTCAAGTCCCCTGACTCACCCATATTCTCCTCCCACAATACTGTTTTTGCTTTTATTCACTATATACAGACACTATATACAAGTATCTACATTCGTGTTCACCATAACGAACCACTAAGTTGGTATGCTGAGTGGCAGTGGCAGCCCGCCACTGGCTGCCACTCCCTCCCTCCCTCACCTCACCTGACTTGCCACCATTCTCCTCCCACCATACTGTTTTTGTTTTTATATACAGACGTTATATACAAGTATTTACATGCTTTCTTCACCATAACTGTACATCAAAGCTTGTATGGTGAGTAAAGGCACAAAGACGTAGCTACTCACACAGTCAGCTGATGGCTGCTGCCCTCAAGGCCAGACGCACTAATATTTCTCCTCCAACAATACTGTTTGTGGTGTTATTATGCTATATACACACATTATATATAAATATCTACCTGTTTTATTCACCATACTTGTACAAGTAAAGTGGTATGGTGCCCAAAGACCATCGTGGTCACCAGCAAACAACATGATAAGTCGTGCAGACGACGCCACCTCCCTCACCAAAATGGCTGCTCCCAACCTCCTACTCTTGCTGTTTATACTCTCTATACACACGTTATACAATGGGGCCTCGATTTACAATGCTAATCCGTTCCCAGAAACGGATCGTATGTCGAAATATCGGAAGTCGAAGCGAATTTTCCCATAAGAAATAAAGGGATTTGAATTAATCCGTTCCCCACCCTCCAAAATATTAACATAAAAATACATTTTATACTGAATACAATGTTTTTTTCTAACTACAATACAGTACCAAAACTTCACTTACCTTTATGGAGGGATTTCGATGGCGTATGGAAGATGGTGATGAGGGGGGAGGAGGAGAGTTGTTACTGTTTGGAAGGGGAGTCTCCTTCCATTATCACATCAGGCAGTGATGTTTTCTCTGGGGTACTCTCTCTCCTACATTTTGCCTGAATACCACTAGGACCTGGTTGTGGTTCAGTGCTTGTTTGTCTCACTACAAATTTGTCAAGAGACATTTGTTTTTCCATTCGATTTAACATTTGTCTGTAATGATGCATCACTTTAGCACCCATAATGTCCTTTTTCTTAACCAGTATGGTGGATATCGTTGACTGAGATTTGTTGTACTGCCTAGCCAGTTCACCGACCCGCACACCGTCTTCATATTTACGAATGATCTCTTGTTTCTGCTCTATGGTCATTCTTACATGGGATCTCATATGTTGAGCCTTACCACTGACTTTCTTGGGACTCATGGCGCGATAGAAAATAATTACTTTAATGTTCAAAATGCAAAAAATCACCACAAAAGCGGAATTTCTTATAGGCGCGATCGTCACTAAGCGGGTAGCTGTAGTAAACTGAGGCAGGTTGGACCGCGTGACTGGGAACCACGCGCTTGGCCGACCCGAACGTGTACCAACAAATATCGGATGTCGAGTCGCATTTTTTGATGAAATTTATATCGGAACTCGAATTTATCGTAAGTAGGGCAATCGTATGTCGAGGTGCCACTGTATATAAGTATCTACATTTGTGTTCACCATAGCAAACCACTAAGGTGGTATGGTGAGTGCAGTCAATAAAAGGTGGCCACACACAGTCAGAAGACAACGCCACCATTCTCCCTCCCACAGCATTACTCCTCCCAACATGGAGCACAGCGCTAAATATCACAATCCTGCTAATATCAGAACCATGGTCAGTTTTATCACAGTCAGGGGTCTTCTGTAATAATATCATATCTACATAATAGCATAAACAAGTATATTATGGCATTTTTAGGCGATGCTGTGGTCTCAAGCTGAACAGCAGTGCTGTGAGCTCATGCTGCGTGCATCAGGCTTGGTAGCTCACTCAATACAGAGGCCCCTAACACCCGGGAATTTGGCTCACGATATTTTTTTTTAAATGGCGTCTGTTTACAAGAGCCCTGATGAAGGTGTGGTGAACCCCGTGTATCCGCGGGCCGATTAAATCTTGCGTAGTACTCCAAAGCATCATATGATGCAATGCGCAATTTACTGCAAGTCGGTCAAAGCATCGTATGATGCGATGCGCAATTTAAGGGTTAAAAACACTCAAATTGACTTTCAGATAGATACCAATCAAGAACACTGCCAATCCACAACAAAAGCATGGAAAGAAACACATACGAAGGAAAAGTTATCGAGTTTCATCGAAAGTATAGAAAAGCGAGATTTGTATGTTCTTATATGCAAATATCCCTTTACAGCTTTCTATTGTGAACATTTAATACCAAATTGAATGATGTTGCATGAAAATTGAGGTGAGAAAGCTAAAAAAAAAATGAGTATAAACATTTGTGGGTGGTGGCAAGTTCACGCGCATCATTCGGCCTACTTTGAGGTGTGCGGCGAGTTGCCTGCTGGGCCAGCGAAAGTGTTAATACTCAAATGAGCTAGAGAGAAAAAAAAATCAGTGTCAGAATAGTTAACAGATGGAATGCAATAGGCAGTGATGTGGTGGAAGCAGAATCCATACACAGTTTTAAATGAAGATGTGTTATGAGCCCAGTAGGCTCAGGGCTATTGGGCTCTAGAGGGACAGGACCAAAGCGCTGAAGTTCAATGACATTAAGCACAACTAGACGAGTACAAGCCCCAACCAAAATACATCTCCAAAAAGCTACAAGATAGGAAGAAGGCTCGTAGGTTACACATGTAAGGACGAGACCAATTCAGTGAATTTCTATCTACAGTAGTTTGAATCTGGCTCAAAATTGTGTATACTGTACTATGGACTTTACAACAGAAAATATTATAGTACCCCTTTTTTGTAGAATATAATACTGTGGGTCAAACCAGACCGAAAAGTTACAATAAATGGGTTTAACTAATTTTGGAAGGTGGCTATAGCAATCTACGGAATACATGTCAAACTCTCAGTACTTGAACATTTGTAACAATGCTGCCAATCATTCCCAAGCATATTTACAGCATTCAGAGGTTTTGTTATCTATAAAAGTATGGGAGTCAAATTACAGAAGTATCCAGTCCAGGGCAACAAATATGGCCAACCAGCAGCACCTGCAGTACGTCAGGTATAGTACGAGTTTGTTACCAGACCAACCACCAATACACTCTTGCTCGGTGCAATAGAACAATGACATTATTTGTGGAATTTCACACATCAATCAAACTAGTTCTAGTTTTAGAAATTGTATCTACAATAATAAGACCTTAAACATTTAACAGCGCAACAGCTGCAGAAACTTAAATACTAGTTTGTTGACCAGACCACACACTAGAAGGCGAAGGGACGACGACGTTTAGAATGACGAAGGCGAAGGGATGACGACGACCGAAACGTCGTCGTCCCTTCACCTTCTAGTGTGTGGTCTGGTCCACATACTTTAGCCACGTTATTGTGACTCATCGTCTGCTTAAATACTAGCTTACATGTTTGTAAAGGTAAAAAAAGCAAAAATTCATAAATGATTGCCTGTATAGTTACTTTAGAGATGGGTAAGAATCGTCCTGTTGGTCCACCATCTTCACTAGAGCTTCCTAGCTGCCACAGCTCCAGGTGCCCGTTGTAGCGAAGAAGAATACTTTCTGCCTCTCCAGCGACTGATATCGAGCCAGGCTGAAATACAAAATAAAAACACTTCAGCTACAAACATATTAAATTGTATTTTCCAAACGTCTAACAATTCCCGGTCAGAGCCAGTCGAACAGCACGCTGGACTTGTGATCCTGTGGTCTCGGGTTCGATCCTGGGCGCTGGCGAGAAACAATGGGCAGAGTTTCTTTCACCCTATGCCCCTGTTACCTAGCAGTAAAATAGGTACCTGGGTGTTAGTCAGCTGTCACGGGCGGCTTCCTGGGTGTGGAGGCCTGGTCGAGGACCGGGCCGCGGAGACACTATGCCCCGAAATCATCTCAAGATAACCTCCTCTTCTTATGCAAGTAATAAAGATTAGTGACTAGTAAAATAAGCTCTGAATAAAACAGTTCTAATGTGCATGACATATCATAGACAGGTCTTGAATGATTAGTTAAAAGTGTAACAGCACAAATGGAATAAAATTGCAATTCCAATAATTATCTAGCAAATTACACCGATACCAAAGAATAAGCATTTCAAATTCAAATCAACTTGACTTTTAAACATTAAGAAAACATTATCAGGAAACACACACAGGATCAGAATTCAAAAACTATTATGATGTCGCCTCATTTATAAAACTACTGTACATATTCTTATTAATTAAGATCTATCTTGACTACATAAGTTCCATACCACAGTGAGCCATGTCCTCGGCTCACAATCAAAGGAGCACTGACTCGGCAAGCGGCAAAATACAAATGCTTAAAGATGAACTGAGAATTCAATCAAAAGCTGTGGGTGACATGGCACCAAGTCAAGAGTAAACATTGGTCAACATAAGGCAAGGTTGACCAAGGTAGCTTAGGTAGGTTGACCAAGGTAGCTTAAGGTAGGTTGACCAAGTTGTAATAACCACCCTTCCACTACACATAACTGGCCGACCCCTCAC
This sequence comes from Procambarus virginalis, assembly GCA_020271785.1. Taxonomy (NCBI): domain Eukaryota; kingdom Metazoa; phylum Arthropoda; class Malacostraca; order Decapoda; family Cambaridae; genus Procambarus; species Procambarus virginalis. The sequence goes on along the minus strand of WNGS01164800.1, from coordinate 52,942 downwards.
AGTGTTCAAGAGAGAACTTGATAAGCACCTCCAAAGGATATCTGATCAACAAGGCTGTGATTCATACACCAGGCTGCGAGCAGCCGCGTCCAACAGCTTGCTTGACCAGTCCAGCAACAAGGAGGCCTGGTCAATAACCAGTACGCAGGGACACTAAGCCCCAGGACTTCGTGTCCCTGCGGCCACCTCACCTCAAGGTAATCTCAAGGTAAGGTAGGGGTCTGACGGCTAAGTGGACAGCGCTTCGAATTCGTAGTCTGAGGTTCCGGGTTCTATCCCTTGTGGAGCCAGAAACAAATGGGCAGTTTCTTTCAGCCTGATGCACCTGTTCACCTAGCAGTCAACAGGTACCTGGGAGTTAGACAGCTGCTATGGGCTGCTTCCTGGGGATGTCTAACAAAAAGGAGGCCTGGTCGAGGACCGGGCCGTGGAGACGCTGAGCCCCGGAAACACCTCAAGGTAACCTCAAGAAGGTACTGCCTCATGGTATTGCCTTAGCATGCCATCAACGGCACCAACTTCCCACCAGTTTTCAAGCTCCAGATCTCTTCACATTTAGCATAAAGTGTTGTTGACCAGACCACACACTAGAAGGTGAAGGGACGACGACGTTTCAGTCCGTCCTGGACAATTCTCGTCGATTGTCGTTCACAATCGTCTTGAGAATGGTCCAGGACGGACCGAAACGTCGTCGTCCCTTCATCTTCTAGTGTGTGGTCTGGTCAAAAACACTTTATGCTAAATATGAAGAGATCTGGGAGGGAGCCGGTCGGCCGAGCGGACAGCACACTGGACTTGTGATCCTGTGGTCCCGGGTTCGATCCCGGGCGCCAGCGAGAAACAATGGGCAGAGTTTCTTTCACCCTATGCCCGTGTTACCTAGCAGTAAAATAGGTACCTGGGTGTTAGTCAGCTGTCACTGGCTGCTTCCTGGGGGTGGAGGCCTGGTCGAGGACCGAGCCGCGGGGACACTAAAAAGCCCCGAAATCATCTCAAGATAACCTCAAGATAGCATGAGTTTTCTTTAATGTACATTAATGGGCAAAAACTGAGTTCTAATAAAAACATGACTAAGTACTCCAAAGTAAGAGACTCAATTATGATCTAAGATAAGGAAATTTAAGTGCAAAATGTGAGGTAAAGTGACGGGGGCAAAACGACCGCGACTATGATATGAAGTGTTGAGTGAAGTCATCAGCATAAAGGCAGGTAGTATCACGTACCGCAAAGATTCCTTGAGAAAAATAAGAAACTATAAGGATCAATCATACATGTATTACTTACGTATATTCTCAACCTGAACGCTGTCCGTAAAGGTAGACATCACATCGCATGTATTATGTATATTCTCAACCTGAATGCAGTCAATGAAGGTAAACATCACATCGCATCGCTCATTTACTCGTCAAAGAGAATATTCCACGTTTATGATAATACTATATAGAGATGGTACAGGGAAATCATTTAAGTTTCAACCAGGAGGCCTGGTCGATGACCGGGCCGCGGGGACGCTAAGCCCCGGAAGCACCTCAAGGTAACCTCAAGGTAAGTTGGATGTGCCACCATCACTTTAACAATAATAATTAAATTGTAACTATCCACTGTACTAATATGTTAGTAGTATTGTGGGTCCATCAAAAGTGTTACAGAAGCCGAAATAGCTTCTAAACTATTAACACGCACACACACAGGGGGCCTGGTAGCCTGGAGGATAGCGAGCAGGACTTGTAATTCTGTGGCACGGGTTCGATTCCCGCACCCGGCAGAAACAAATGGGCAAAGTTTCTTTCACCCTGAATGCCCCTGTTACCTAGCAGTAAATAGGTACCTGGGAGTTAGTCAGCTGTTACGGGCTGCTACCTGGGGTGTGTGTGGTGTGGAAAAAAAAGTAGTTAGTAAACAGTTGATTGACAGTTGAGAGGCGGGCCGAAAGAGCAAAGCTCAACCCCTGCAAACAACTAGGTGATTACACACTCTACTTACATGAGGAAGTGCTCGGAACTTGATGACAGTCTTTGGAGGATAGTAGCTCAATGCAAGGATTGTGTCCACACCTGTGGAAAGTTTGCAAATACAATTAAAACCAAAGTATGTTCTGCAGAATAATCCAAAATACAAACCAAAGGCAAAACCAAACATTATCTTAATGATACCTGAATACGTATATAAAAAGTCAAAAGAAATCATTTGAAAAGAAACTACTACTTCTGGAAAGCAAGGTCCCTCTCACTTCCTCACAGGAAGACTGTTCCTAGGCTCAGAAACCTGTACATCAGTTACACACAGATCACACTAACGTGATGCATCAAATGAACAAATCCACAAGGGCCATGACGAGGATTCGAACCTGCGTCCGAGAGCATCCCAGACACTGCCTTAATCAACTTAGCTCAGTTGATTAAGGCAGTGTCTGGGATACTCCCGGATGCAGGTTCGAATCCTCGTCACGGCCCTTGTGAATTTGTTCTGTACATAAGTTGAGTGACAGTTGAGGTGGGACCAAAGAGCTAGAGCTCAACCCCCGCAAGCACAACTAGGTGAGTACAATGACTAAAGATGTGAGGCCCAGGGGCCAGATTCACGAAACAGTTACGCAAGCACTTACGAACCTGTACATCTTTTCTCAATCTTTGGCGGCTTTGTTTACAATTAATGAACAGTTAATGAGCTACGAAGCACCAGGAGGCTGTTTATAACAGTAACAACAGTTGATTGGCAAGTTTTCATACTTGTAAACTGTTTAATAAACGTAACCAAAGCCGGTCGGCCGAGCGGACAGCACGCTGGACTTGTGATCATGTGGTCCTGGGTTCGATCCCAGGCGCCAGCAAGAAACAATGGGCAGAGTTTCTTTCACCCTATGCCCCTGTTACCTAGCAGTAAAACAGGTACCTGGGTGTTAGTCAGCTGTCACGGGCTGCTTCCTGGGGGTGGAGGCCTGGTCGAGGACCGGGCCGCGGGGACACTAAAGCCCCGAAATCATCTCAAGATAATCTGAAGATAACCAAGAAAGCCGTCAAACACTGAGGAAAGATGTACACGTTCGTAAGTACTTGTGTAACTGCTTCGTGAATATGGCCAGAGAGAACTACCGAGACCTTGCTCACAAATTTCCGTGAACTCTACACATTTCTTTTAATTTCCATAAAATATCATTACTTGTGTTTTTATAACAAGGGTGCATTAAAATATATAAAAAAAATGTGTACCACATTATTTTCTATAAAAATATATAAATAAAAATCAACCAGAATCAACCAGGTATAAAATGGTGCAGAAAATGTGCTCAAATTTTGTGACGATGCCATTTTAGCAGGATTTCAAATTAAGCGGACATCTTCTAGGACACATTTATCCAGATAAGAGTGTTTACATAATACAGTACAATATACAGTAAGCAGGGCAAAAATTGTCAAAACAAAATGTCATATTTTTTAAACAAAATTTACTGCTAAAGGTGAAAGATTTGATGTACACATATCAAAGTCCAATGGCTTGTTCCAAACATTCATATACTGTATTATTCTGGTAGCAAAATATTTCTGAACTTTCAGGGTTTTCCTTAGACCAAGATCTGGATTTTTGACGTTCTATCGTACTGTATTGGGTTACCACAGAAAGCTAAGTATTGAATAGTTATTATGTAAACTTCACCTTCAAAAAACCAGCATTGAATGTAATGAAACGTCATTTTCCGGGCGAGCCCCAGAGGCTCCCTGGTGCTATCAGGCTGATGTGTATTATCCGAGGCATCAGTCAATTGGATTTCAGCCTACCGGGGACCACGAGCTAGAACCTGGCCCCCTCAGAGAGGCAAAGGGAGCAATGGCCTATAGAACCCCCCCCCCCCCCGTGTGTTTGGGGGCATTTTATGTCTGCCATCAACGGGATTGGCACCCAGAAGATAGGCATAACAAAAATACCACACTTAATAAGAAAATACGACCAAAAACCAAACAGGGAAGCAAAACTCACCCTACAACTCAAGGAAACAAGCAAACGTCACACCTCACTGCCGCGCTGCCTGTCTGTGCAGCATGGGAACGCCCTGGACCCTCCTGGGGTCTTCCCAAGCCATCCAGTTCGGAGGCTGAGCATCAAAAATTGAAACGGAACCAACGACCTGATTATGATTGTGGGCCCAACGGAAGGACGGATCCCACCGCCCCTGGCCGGCCTGGTGAGCACTGATCACAAAGCCCCAGCCAAGAGACAAGGCACCCGTGAACACATCGAGCGAGGGCTCAGGGAGGCGCCACGGCACTGAACCTCAAAAAACCCTAAGAGGAAACCGACGATGCAGCAACCGATGCAAGGCCCCCCGGAGGCCGAACCCAGCGATCGCAAGAGAGACGGAAGGTAGGGCCCCAAAGAAACCAGAACAGATGCCGAAATCAGACCCAACCCTGTGGGTAATCCAGCACAGAGAAGTTCGGACTCCTACACAACTGCTCGAGCAACAGTCGAATGACCCAGCAACCCCCCTCCAAAAAAAAAAAAAGAAGGCAGGGCCGAAGCCTCAGCAACGACTCCGGAGGGAGAGACAAGGAAGTGGTCCGAGAGTCCCACACGAGACCTATCCAGGACAGAACCTGGGATGGAACCAGACGAGACTTCCTCCAGTTCACCAGGAACCCGAACCCAGCAAGGTGGAAAAGAACCACACCCCTGGCAAGCAGACAAGGAGACCAGCTGGGAGCCCACACCAACCAGTCATCGATGTAGGCCAGAACCCGAACCCCTAGCAGACGCAGACGGGTCACCACAACCTGGGTATGATGTGTGAATATGCGAGATGCCAGATTCAAGATAAAATGGAAGGCAACGAAAGTGGTAAGCCTGATGCCCCACAATGAAACCGAGCCAGTCACCGAACCCCAGATGAATAGGAACGTGCCAATACATGTCCCTGAAGTCCAGGGACACCATCCAGGCACACAGCTCCAAGAGAAGCCAGACCCGAGACAGAGTGGTCATCCGAAACGAGGAGCAAGGAATCCAGGGGTTCAGACGGGACAAGTCCAGCATGATCCTCAGATCCACAGTCCTGTTTCAGCACTGTGGAAACAGCTGAAAAACCCACCTGAGGGACGGGGTCGTTTCGACCACGCCCAAACGCTCCGAGATAAGCTGACTGAGCGCAGGGGGGAAGAAGCCTGCGAGCCCCGAAACTCCCGAAGGAGGAGGAGCCACCCAACGCCACCACAGGCCAGTGGAGACAACCAGAAACGCCCACAAATCGTGGGACCAAGCGTGAGCAAACAGCGAGAACTTGCTCTCCCCCCCCCCATCACCCCGTCAACAGGGCGAACCTTGAAAGGACCGATGCCCCCATATGAGAAGCCGACCGACGAACAGAGCGATCACTGCGCAGACCAGACGATGTCAGCTCCAAAGCCAATGCCTGGTCAGAAGCTGGAACCAATGGCCCACCTCAACCAGAAGAACCCGAGCCGCTGGTACCACCTTTCCGAGAAAGCCGAGAACGGCCACCCCGGAGACCCAACAAGTCCGACATAGGACGAGAACGAGACGAAACTGCCTGCAGAAAATGCGTGACAGCAGTTTCCACAAACAACAACAGACAAAACGGCAACAAAAACCTAAGAGCCTGGACCCAAGTGGCATACAAAAAAGAGCGAGCACAGCTTGACGGTTTGCGAGGCGAGAAGCAAAGAACAGACACCGCCTCCTAGAGAATCGGCACAAAGGACTTCAACAGCGCAAGCTACGCCCGAGTCGCCGAGGTCAGCGCACCAGACGAAGCCCCGGCACTCAATGCCTCCACATCCTCCTCAAGCTAGGCCAAAGACAGCTCGAGAAGGGAAAAGAAGCGCAAGATCGAAGCCAAATGCCCACAGGCATGCAAATCCTCGGTGACCAAGCACACCAAAAGGGAAGGAACCAATACGTGCCGCTGCATAAGGCCAACATCCCAAGGAAGCACAGGTGCAAACAAGCACACATTATGGCGCTCAAACTCGCCGCTAAGGTAAACCTGCTGAATAGTAGATGTTTCTCGCCAATCAAGCGTGCAGGTTCGACAGAACCCATGCCAAGTCCCCAACGAAAAGAAAGAGCAGTCTGCCAGCCAGGAAGACTTCAGTCCCTCCAAACGCACCCAATACGGGGAAGAAAAACCGAGCTCAAACGAGGACAGATCCATCACGGAGACAGAATCTCAGCTTATAGAAACCCCCAACCACATGGGGGTTTCTATAGGCCATTGCTCCCTTTGCCTCTCTGAGGGGCCCAGGTTCTGGCTCGTGGTCCCCAGTGGGCTGAACCCCAATTGACTGTTGCCCCAGACTAATGTAACACACATCAGCCTGATAGCTTCAAGGAGCCATAGGGGCTCCCCTTAGAAATACCTGCAAAAGATTTACTGAAAATTCATAAAAAAGATTAAAATTAAGGCGAGAGAGATTCAGAATTGCAAAAAGAGATCTAGCTAACAATACAATGCCATCAAATAAGTCACTGTATAAAGTATTAAGTCAATGAATTAACTATATCAGAGCTGGATATATTTGGAAATGATGCTTATGTTAGCTCTCAAATTGTAAGACGGTTGGAGAATAGCCCATCACAGAGGTGGTTAGGCCCATGGCGTCACACACGCCACAGAGCGGCAGTGCCCGTTCTCTGAAGTAGGCCTCAGTTAACTCAGACCTTAGACAAAGGTAGGACCTCGGTGCGCTGGATATAAATAATTACCTCATCTAATAAAGTCCACGAAATTACCCTGTGTATCTCTACAAGCGAACAAGCACGGACAACCAGGTAACGAATGCTTACCTCCAGAATACATTTTGTCATCGCCCGTGAGAGCGAGAGCGCGAACATCGTGCGTGTGTATGAGGCGCACGATCGACTTGACCCAGCACTCCTTCTTACCCATCTTTGCTCCTGTTTGAACTTTGCTCACTTGCACGATGAGTGGATCAACACCTGTAAAGCAATATTCAAATCATTACCTATACTCATATAGGCAATAACAACAAGTTTTGCAGCAACAATGATCAATAATTTGATTAGCTTGTGTGATTTAGAATAAAGAATGCGTGTTGAGGACTATGCAACATGGCAACATGGCAACAATGGCACCGTGGCAACACTGGCAACATGGCAATGTGGCAACACTGGCAACATGGCAACACTGGCAACATGGCAACACTGGCAACATGGCAACAATAGCACCGTGGCAACACTGGCAACATGGCAACAATGGCACCGTAGCAACACTGGCACCATGGCAACACTGGCAACAATGGCACCATGGCAACACTGGCAACATGGCAACACTGGCAACGTGGCAACACTGGCACCATGGCAACACTGGCAACATGGCAACAATGGCACCGTGGCAACAATGGCACTGTGGCAACACTGGCAACGTGGCAACACTGGCAACAATGGCACCGTGGCAACACTGGCAACGTGGCAACACTGGCAACAATGGCACCGTGGCAACAATGGCACCATGGCAACACTGGCAACATGGCAACACTGGCACCATGGCAACACTGGCAACGTGGCAACACTGGCAACGTGGCAACAATGGCAACGTGGCAACACTGGCACTATGGCAACACTGGCAACATGGCAACAATGACACCATGGCAACACTGGCAACATGGCAACACTGGCAACGTGGCAACACTGGCACCGTGGCAACACTGGCACCATGGCAATGTGGCAACAATGGCAACACTGGCAACACTGGCACCGTGGCAACACTGGCAACATGGCAACAATGGCACCGTGGCAACACTGGCAACAATGGCACCATGGCAACACTGGCATCGTGGCAACACTGGCAACATGGCAACACTGGCACCGTGGCAACACTGGCAACATGGCAACACTGGCACCGTGGCAACAATGACACCGTGGCAACACTGGCAACATGGCAACAATGGCACCGTGGCAACACTGGCAACATGGCAACACTGGCAACACTGGCAACCGTGGCAACACTGGCAACAATGGCACCAAGGCAACACTGGCAACATGGCAACACTGGCACCCTGGCAACAATGACACTGTGGAAACACTGGCACCGTGACAACACTGGCAACATGGCAACAATGACACCGGGGCAACACTGGCAACACGGCAACACTGGCACCGTGGCAACAATGGCACCGTGGCAACACTGGCAACAATGGCACCATGGCAACACTGGCACTGTGGCAACACTGGCAACATGGCAACAAGGCAACGTGGCAACACTGGCACCATGGCAACACTGGCAACAATGGCACTGTGGCAACAATGGCACCGTGGCAACACTGGCAACAATGGCACCATGGCAACACTGGCATTGTGGCAACACTGGCAACATGGCAACACTGGCAACAATGGCACCATGACAACACTGGCAACAATGGCACCGTGGCAACAATGGCACCGTGGCAACACTGGCAACGTGGCAAACATGGCAACAATGACACCATGGCAAACACTGGCATGTGGCAACACTGGCAACATGGCAACACTGGCAACAATGGCACCGTGGCAACACTGGCAAACAATGGCACCGTGGCAACACTGGCAATGTGGCAACAATGGCACCATGGCAACACTGGCATTGTGGCAACACTGGCAACATGGCACCAATGGCACCGTGGCAACACTGGCAACATGGCACTGGGGCAACAATGGCACCATGGCAACACTGGCAACATGGCACCGTGGCAACAATGGCACCGTGGCAACAATGCACCGTGGCAACAATGGCACGTGGCAACACTGGCAACATGGCAACAATGGCATCATGGCAACATAGCACCGTGGCAACACTGGCACCGTGGCAACACTGGCAACAATGGCACCGTGGCAACACTGGCAACATGGCAACAATGGCATCATGGCAACAATGGCACCGTGGCAACACTGGCAACAATGGCACCGTGGCAACAATGGCACCGTGGCAACAATGGCACCGTGGCAACACTGGCACCATGGCAACACTGGCACCATGGCAACACTGGCAACATGGCAACACTGGCACCGTGGCAACACTGGCAACATGGCAACACTGGCACCGTGGCAACACTGGCACCGTGGCAACACTGGCACCGTGGCAACAATGACACCGTGGCAACACTGGCAACGTGGCAACACTGGCAACGTGACAACAATGGCACCGTGGCAACAATGGCACCGTGGCAACGTGGCAACACTGGCACCGTGGCAACACTGGCACCGTGGCAACAATGGCACTGTGACAACAATGGCAACGTGGCAACAATGGCACCACTGACAGCGGCCGCTATACACTTAACCTACGTCAATATAAACAGAAAATATTATAGATAAAGTAGCAGTGATCTAAATATTCATCAAATAAACCAGCGATGAATGTAATGAAACGCCATTTTCTGGGTGAGTCCCGGAGGCTCCCCGGAGCTATCCCAGGCTGATATGCTAATGTCAGACTTTGGCATCAGTCATGTGTATGGAGTTCTTAGGCCTACCGGGAACCACGGCCAGAACCGGGCCCCCTCAGAGAGGCAAGGGGAGCAATGGCCTATAGAAGCCCCCGTGTGGTTGGAAGCATTCTATGTCTGCCATCGACCGGACAGGCACCCAGAAAGGTAAGCGCCCCAAAACAAACCCCATTCTGGTTAAAATTGCTACCAAAAGCCGAACTAGTGGATAGAACTCCCCAACAGAAAAACGAGCAAACTAGTGTGACGTCACACGCTGCCGCGCCGCTGTCTGCGCAGCTCCCCCCTCCCCGAAAGGGGAAGGGGAGCCCCCCAAACCCTCCGCGCCGGCTACCCACACCTCAGTTCTTGAGGCTGGATGTCAAAAACGCGAAAAAAAAATGCCGACCGGAGGGAGGGAGGGATGCCGGGGAGCCACCGGGACTCACCCAGAAAATGGCGTTTCATTACATTCAACGCTGGTTTTCTGGGGGGAGCCCCGTCGGCTCCCCGGAGCTAACTACCCACAGACGGAAAAAAAGAGGGACTTACCCGGGAGGCGGTCGTCGCTCACTCCTCAACTCGAAGCCGAGACAACTGGCTGCAACCGCCGACCCAAAGCAACACAGGCCCGCCGGGGCCCAGGGACATTGACAAGGTAACGAGCAGCCAGGACCCTGTTTGACCGCCAAAATCCCTGCGCCCGAATATCAGACCAAGACATATTCCCAAAGACGGCAGCAAGAGCCGCGAACTTCCGAACGTCATGGGCACGGGGATAGACCGCAGGCTGGCTGGACTTAACCCTCAAACCGCGCATATCATATATAAATGATATCAGTGACAAAACCGAAATCGCGCACATCATTTATATATGATTTCGTGTCTAGCGCTATAATTTAAACACCCCGGCTGGGATAGGGGCAGCTATAGTACAGCCACGACTGATAGTTGCCAGATCCCACCTAGAAAAAAAATCCAGCCCAACATTCTTGGGAGTGAGAACGTCAGTATTGCGCCAGCCACCAAGCTGGCGCACGCAGCACGAGCTCACAGCACCGCTGTTCAGCTTGTGACCACAGCATCGCCTACAAATGCCAAAATATAAGTGATACTGCTATTATTTAGCAGTGATAGTATTACTGAAGCCCCCTGAATTTGATAAAACTGACAAGGATTCTGATAACAGCTTGATTGTGGAGATATTTAGCGCTGTGCTCGATGGAGGGAGGAGTACGGCTGTAGAGGGAGGATTGTGGCGTTGTCTTCTGACTGTGTGTGGCCACCATTTATTGACTGCACTCACCATACCAGCTTAGTGGTTCGCTATGGTGAACACAAATGTACATATAGTTATACATACATATAACGTGTGTATAGTGTGAGATAACAGCGAGAGGAGTAGGTTGGGAGCCGCCATTTTGGTGAGAGGAGCGTCGTCTGCAGGAATTATCGTGTTGTTTACTGGTGACCACAAAGGGTCTTTGGGCACCATACCAGCTTATTTGTACAAGTATGGTGAATAAAACAGGTAGATACTTATATATAATGTGTGTATATAGCATAATAACACCACAACCAATATTGTTGGAGGAGAAATATTAGTGCGTGTGGCCTTGAGGGTGGCCGCCGATCAGCTGACTGTGGAGTAGCTATGTCTTTGTGCGTTTACTCACCATACAAGCTTAGATGTACAGTTATGGTGAACAAAACATGTAAATACGTATATATAACGTCTGTGTATAGTGAATAAATGCAAAACAGTATTGTGGGAGGTAAATGAGGGTGAGTGAGGTGGTGTTGAGGGAGGGCGTGGCAGTGAGTGGCTCGCTGGTGTGTGGCGGCCACTCCTCGTTGCTTTTTGACTCACAAGACCAACTTAGTAGTTCGTTATGGTGAACAAAACATGCAGATACTTATATATAACCTGTGTATATAGTGTAACAACAGCAAAACTATTTGTTTATTGTTTTATGAACATAATAATTGAATCACTTATATGCACACCATAATTTTGAGTACAGCGATGGTTCACACATTATATAATATAAATATACCACAATTCACTGTATGGAATAATATTACTGCAAAAAAACTAAGAAAAAATCAATCAGAGACATTGAAATAATTAGGAAATAATATATTTGTGGCAACTGCCGTCTGACAGCTCGGGCGGAGTAGACCTCGTCTGGCGAAGGCTCTGCCAACGCCCTTTTTTGCCACACTTCCCTACCCTACTGCGGCTAAAATATGCTACCTACGATTTTTTTGTTATTTTTTCCGTGATCAGGGAACAAAAATAAACAATTCTATAAGACGAAAGAATTTTTTGGATTTTTTTTTTTGTTGCGCCTGTGGGTGTGAATTCCATTTGGGCCCCTAGCGGTTTGAGGGTTAATAACCCTGCGGACGACCTGAGACCCGCACCCCGCGAACAGGGAAGAAGGGAAACCGGATCAACCCAGAGCGCGTCCCCGGACACGGAAGCCGTGGCGCGCAAATAACGGCGAAGCGCCACAACCGGACACAAAACATGATGCACCCCTGGCCTGACCAACCAAGCATCAACCACCACGGACCCCTCCGGAACGCAGCAGTCTCATTCTTTGCCAGAAAAGAAGGAGACGGCTGCAAGCGAACAAAACTATCACCACGACCAAAAGAGCAGAAGCCCCTGCGCCGGAGGAGAGCATGAAGCTCCCCGACCCGACCCCCAGAGGCCAAAGCCAACAAGAAAAGAGCCTTGGAAAAACAATCCCGGACCGAAGGGGCCACGACGAAACGAGGAGACGAAAGGAAAGCGAGCACCCTGTCCAAAGGCCAGGACGGCTCAGGCGGCGCATGAGCAGGCCGGAGGTGAAACAAAGCACGAGACAGCTTGCGAAACGGCGCAGACGTAACATCGATACCGAAAGCAAGCTGAAGCGGCTCCGCCAGCGCCGCACGATATGAGGCGACAGTGTTTGGCATAAGATGATGGTCCTGAAACAACCACAAGAGGAAGGACAAGACCACCCGAACAAACAAGAAGGAACACGACGAAGACGCAAAAAGAAACAGAAGGACCGCCAGGAAACTTCATACTGCCGCCGAGAAGAAGCCCGCAGGTGAGACACCAACAAGGAGGCCACCTGATCACCATAGAGATGATGATAAACTCGAGTCAAAAATACCATACGCGAAGACTCGAGGAGAAGATCGAACCAGCCACGTGACACACCGGCCCGATCTGCTGAAAGAGGCGGAGCCGCGGAAAAACCCTCGGGTTCGGACACCGAACAACTAGCACCGGAAACTAAGGCTGGGCCGGCACCAAGGGGCCAGAAGGACAACTCTCCCCTGGTAAGTCTCTAAGCGAGTCAGGACCTGGAGCAACAGCTGAACCGGGGGAAAGAGGTACAGGAACCCCCACCTCGACCAGTCGAGCCGCAAGGCGTCGACCCCGACGGCCTCGCGATCGGGGAAGGGCGCCGCATACACGGGAAGACGCTGCGACCACGCCAACGTGAAGAGGTCCACATCGGGACGCCCGAACGTCTGGCAAAGCCAACGGAAGGACTCGTCGTCGACCGTCCACTCTGTGGAGAGGGGAACGAAGCGAGACAGGGCGTCATCCAAGACGTTGGACACGCCCCGTACGTGAACAGCCAGGAGAGCCAAACCCCGAGAATCAGCAGACGAGTCACCCGAAGCGACCAAACCCAAAGAGACAAGGATCGCATCGAACCCCCGCGGTTCAGGCAATGAACCACCGGAGAGCAGTCCGAATGGAGCCGGATCGTTGATCCGCGGGCCACCCGAATCCTCCGAAGAGCAAACCACACCGCCGCGAACTCCCGCACCGTGCTGTGAGCTCGACGGAAGGACGGACCCCAACGCCCCTGGCCGGCCTGGTGAGCACTGGTCACAAAAACACAGCCTAGAGACGAAGCATCCGTGTACACATCGAGCGAGGGCTCGGTAGGCGCCATGGTACCGAACCCCGAAGAAACCGAAGAGGAAGCCGGTGACGCGGCAACCGACGCAAGGCCCCCGGGGGTCGAACCCTGCGATCGCGAGAGAGGCGGAAGGGGGAACCCCGAAGGAACCAGAACAGCCGACGAAGCCAAACCCGACCCGGCGGGTAGACCACCATCGCGAAGTTGTCGTGGCTCGTTTGCATCTCCTAGGAGTTCGGGTGTTGGCCTACCTCGACGACTGGCTGGTTTGGGCTCCCTGCCGGTCCGCTTGCTTGCTAGCCAGGGATTTGGTTCTTTCCCAGCTCGCCGGGTTCGGGTTCTTGGTGAACTGGAGGAAGTCCCATCTGTTCCCTTCAGGTTCGGACTTGGCTGGGTCTCTTTTGGGACTCTCGCACCTCCTACTTGTCTCTCCCTCCGGAGTCTCTCCAGCGGCTGCGGTCCCGCCTTCGTCTGTTTCTGGTGGCCCTCTGGTCACCCGGCGGTTGCTCGAGGGGCTGTGCGGGAGCCTGA
>WNGS01164800.1:26068-38039 GCA_020271785.1 Procambarus virginalis | reverse complement strand
TTGCTATTATAAAATCAATAAATGACTCAGGATAAAACGCTTGCTTACGATTTTAGAGACATAAACTTTACATATAAGGTGTAAGTTTCATGTAAGTTGAATAAAAATGAGAGAGATATATATGTTCAAGTAACATAATTGTTCAAGTAAGTAAAACAAGTCTAAGGTGCTGCCATCTGTGGCTGAGGTTGACATCAACCAATTTCCTCCAAATTTCCACCCTTACAGATATGCTTATGTGCAGTCAGGTGTATAAGTTTCATGCAAATTGCCCTATAAACAAAAGAGATAAAAAAAAAATTGCCTTTTTTTTAACTAATTTTTTTTAATAAAACTAATTCTAATTTGTTTTTATTATATGCTATTGTGATAGCCGAGTCATAGACATGATTTCAGTTGGCATTTTTGTTTGATAACCGTTTTTGACCGTTTTAGAAATTTTTTGACACATAATTTGATATTTTTTTCTCCCTTCCTATTTACGCTACAATGCTGAGATTTGGACCAGATGAAACCCTTTCATATACAACTTGTCAAAAAAATTTGATTGAAATCGAACTATCATCATTTATTGCATATTTTGGGCAAATTTGGAAAAGAACGCCCCCTTAAAGTAACCTCAAGGTCAGGGTGCGTCTTATGCGAGGTTTCGTCTTATGCGAAGGTGCATCTTAGACGCCGTCAAATACGTTAAGTTTCCCTCGTCGAAAAGGTTTCGTGGTAAGTCGCTTAACAAACTTTCATATATAGTTCACTCTTATCATTACCTCACTCATTACCATTACTTTCCTCCATTGTTTTCAGGTCAGTCAGTCCACATAATTCCATCTTCAGAAAATATATTATCATATGATTTGTAGTCAACTGTTTGACTTGCATTATAAGACTTTAGTAGATTTTTATATTTTTTGCAGAGGGAAAACTTGCTTTTGGAATGGAAAGCTTGGTACCATTACACAAGAGGTACAGACTCATAAAGCTGATGTTCTGAGTCTTGCGGTGTGCGGTGATAACAAGTCGGTATATGTGGCTGGTAAGTGAGCCGTGTGGGGTTAGTGTTTTGGCTTAATGCTGGCCTCTCATACGTAAGAGTTCGTGTACTGGCTTAATGCTGGCCTCTCATACGTAAGAGTTCGTGTACTGGCTTAATGCTGGCCTCTCATACGTAAGAGTTCGTGTACTGGCTTAATGCTGGCCTCTCATATTTAAGACTTAAACTACATCAGCAGACGAGGAGTCACAATAACGTGGCTGAAATATGTTGACCAAACCATACACACTAGACAGTGAAGGGACGACGACGTTTCGGTCCATCCTGGACCATTCTCAATTTCGATTGTGAGAATTGACTTGAGAATGGTCCAGGACGGACCGAAACGTCGTCGTCCCTTCACTTTCTAGTGTGTGGTCTGGTCAACAAACTACATCACCTTGATTAATGTCTACATATTAATGACGTTTAGTATTCATGATATATATTTTGTTACGATAAAGGTGTATAAAGTTTATAAAGCTCATATTGAGAGACAGATCAAAGGCATGTATTGGTTCGTTCACCCATCCTGCTCCCATCTCTGCCTGTTCTTATTGACCATGCAAACTAAAGCGTCACTTAATAACATTACAATAACTCGACTGTTATAACCTGCTCTTAGGAAGGGGGGAGAGGGAGAAGGGGGCATAGAACCAAGATGAATGATTGACTAACATTTTGCATAAATTAATATCTAATGTGGATTCATTGCAACTCAAAATGTTGTGAAGAGACATAAACATACGACAGCATCTGGACAGTCATGTGTTTTAAGGCGCACACATTGAGGATGGGCCACATATATGACAGCATCTGAGCAGTTGTGTGTTTTAATGCTTGCATTTACTTGTTCAGTATTTCATTCTTTGCCCCTGGGAATTAAATATACTGAACAAAGAATGTCTATTTAGCATAACAATTTGTAATTGTTATTTATATTATGTCATGTAGCGTAATGTATTTACTGTATATTACTGTAAACATGATTTAAAGCCAATTATATTCTTGTATTTATCTTTAATATCATTAGATGCTGAAAGTGAATCCTGATTTGTTGACGTACATGACAAAACAATGTATTACCTAAATCTTCAAAATTGTTCATTTTTGCATCATTATCAAATAATATGGTATTCATGTTAAGGAAGGAAGGGATTTTCAGGGAAAAGTGCCAAGCCATTACAACTGTATAACACTGGGAAGGTGGTGTCAGGATAATTTGGGATGTTATGGTGGGAAGGATTGGTGCCTAGCCACTTGTGGACGGTCGGGGATTGAACGCAAACCTGCATCACGCGAGACCGTCGCTCTTCCATCCACCACAAGTAGTTGGGAAGTTTCATGTTAAGATGGTCATCTTCATAGGCAAGTAGTGTGGACTCTAGCTATTCTGGTATATGGAAGTACAGTGGCATCTCGACTTACGATTGCCCTGACTTACGATAATTTCGAGTTACGATGTAAATTTCATCGAAAAATGCGACTCAACATTCGATGGTGTCGTCGACTTACGATATTTGTTGGTACACGTTCGGGTCGACCGAGCGCGTGGTTCCCGGTCACGTGACTGACCTGCCTCAGTTTACTACAGCTGCCCACTTAGTGACGATCTCGCCTATAAGAAATTTTGCTTTTGTGGTGATTTTTTGCATTTTGAACATTAAAGTAATTATTATATATCACGCCATGAGCCTCAGGAAAGTCGGTGGTAAGGCTCAACATATGAGATCCCATGTAAGGATCTTGAGGTTATCTTGAGATGATTTCGGGGCTTTAGTGTCCCCGCGGCTCGGTCCTCGACCAGGCCTCTACCCCCAGGAAGCAGCTCGTGACAGCTGGCTAGCACCCAGGTACCTATTTTACTGTTAGGTAACAGGGGCATAGGGTGAAAGAAACTCTGCCCATTGTTTCTCGCCGGCACCCGGGATCGAACCCGGGACCACAGGATCACAGTCCAGCGTGTTGTCCGCTCGGCCGACCGGCTCCCATATGACCATAGGATGACCATAGAGCAGAAACAAGATCATTCGTAAATACGAAGATGGTGTGCGGGTTGTTGGACTGCCTAGGTAGTACTTGTACAACAAATCTCAGTCAACGATATCCACCATACTGGCTAAGAAAAAGGACATTATGGGTGCTAAAGTGATGCATCATTACAGACAAATGTTAAAATGTAGGGAAAAACCTAATGTCTCTTGACAAATTTGTGGTGAGACAAACAAGCACTGAACCAGGTCTTAATGGTATTCAGGCAAAACGTAGGAGAAAGAGTACCCCAGAGAAAACATCACTGCCTGATGTGATAATGGAAGGGGACTTCCCTTCCAAACAGCAACAACTCTCCTCCTTCCCCCTCTTTCACCATCTTCCATATGCCATCAAGAGCCCTCCATAAAGGTAAGATAAACTTAGGTACTGTATTGTAGTTAGAAAAGAGTCGATCGATTTACGACGGTAATCCGTTCCCAGAGACGGATCGTAAGTCGAAATATCGTAAGAGGAGAGGTGTTATTCTTTGGAAGGGGAGTCCCCTTTCATTATAACATCATGCAGTGAGGACTTCTCTGGGGGGTACACACTCTGGCACGTTTTGCCTGCATACCACTAGGACCTGCTTCTGGCTCATTTCTTGATTTTCTCACTAGAAATTGTTCCATTGAAGATTGTTTTTCTCTTCTTTCCAACACTTGTCTGTAGTGAGGCATCACATTGTCATTATAAAGATCAATGCAACGGGTTGTTACAGCTTTATCTGGGTGATTCTTTTCAGCAAAACTTTGCAGTCCTTCCTATACTGCACACATTTTCTTAATGAGTAAGGGACATCCTCTAATGCAACCGCCTCCTCCTCTGAAGATTTATTGTACTGCCTCGCTAGTTCAACAACACTAGTACCATTTTCATGTTTACATATGACCTTTTGTTTTTCCTCTATGGTCATTCTTACATGTCTTTTCATATGTTGAACCTTACCACTGACATTGTTGGGACTCGTGGCATGATATATAATAATCAGTTTTATTTTCACAAAGGAAAAAATCACCACAAAAACGTAATTTCTTATAGGCGTGATCGTCACTAAGCAGGCAGCTCTAGTAAACTGAGGTTTCCCGCGTGACCGGGAAACCACGCGCTCGGTTGACCCAAACGTGTACCAACAAATATAGTTAGTCGACGACACTATCGTAAGTCGAGTCGCATTTTTCGATCAAATTTTCATTGTAACTCGAAATTATCGTAAGTCGGGGCAATCGTAAGTCGAGGTGCCATTGCATTGGTATATGGTATGTCAGTTGTGTGGTTGAACTGGGCCATCCTCGCCTCTCATGCCAGTCATTTTTTTTCCGCTCTCTTTTTCCAACTCTAAAATTAAGATTTTTTAGTTTCTCTTATCTCTCTGACTATCTCTATTATATATCTAATAATATATATATATATATATATATATATATATATATATATATATATATATATATATATATATATATATATATATATATATATATATATATATATATATATATATATATATATATATATAATATATTTGGTATATTTCTGCAATACTTTAATATTTTTATTTGATGAATATTTAGATCACATGGTCCTTTTTCTATATTATTTTCTGTTTATATTGACGTAGGTTAAGTGTATACCCTGGAAACACAAACCGAAACTGTATCTTCCGCTTGTTACAACTTGTAATAAAGTTGTTACATCTTGGCTTAACGTGCTTATGACGTATTAGAACGTTGTTACAACGTGATATATTGGTTGTTATAACGGGTTAGGTGGTGTTAACACTTGTTCGAACGTCGTACCAACGTCGTAGTTTCGGTGTGTGTTTGGCGGGTAGTGGCCACTGTCAGTGGTGCCACGTTGCCAGTATTGCATACTCCTCAACACTCATTCTTTATTTTACGCTTAAATCACACAAGCTAATCGGATTATTGATCATTGCTGCTGTAAAACTTGTTGTTATTGCCTATATGAGTATAGCTAATGATTTGAATATTGCTTTACAGGTGGTGTTCCACTCATCGTGCAACTCTTGCTTTACAGGTGTTCCACTCATCGTGCAACTCTTGCTTTACAGGTGGTGTTCCACTCATCGTGCAACTCTTGCTTTACAGGTGTTCCACTCATCGTGCAACTCTTGCTTTACAGGTGGTGTTCCACTCATCGTGCAACTCTTGCTTTACAGGTGTTGATCCACTCATCGTGCAACACTTGCTTTACAGGTGTTGTTCCACTCATCGTGCAACTCTTGCTTTACAGGTGTTGATCCACTCATCGTGCAACTCTTGCTTTACAGGTGTTGATCCACTCATCGTGCAACTCTTGCTTTACAGGTGTTGATCCACTCATCGTGCAACTCTTGCTTTACAGGTGTTGATCCACTCATCGTGCAACACTTGCTTTACAGGTGTTGTTCCACTCATCGTGCAACTCTTGCTTTACAGGTGTTGATCCACTCATCGTGCAACTCTTGCTTTACAGGTGTTGATCCACTCATCGTGCAAGTGAGCAAAGTTCAAACAGGAGCAAAGATGGGTAAGAAGGAGTGCTGGGTCAAGTGGATCGTGCGCCTCATACACACGCACGATGTTCGCGCTCTCGCTCTCACGGGTGATGACAAAATGTATTCTGGAGGTAAGCATTCGTTACCTGGTTGTCCGTGCTTGTTCGCTTCTAGAGATACACAGGGTAATTTCGTGGACTTTATTAGATGAGGTAATTATTTATATCCAGATCACCGATGTCCTACCTTTGTCTAAGGTCTGAGTTAACTGAGGCCTACTTCAGAGAACGGGCACTGCCGCTCTGTGGCGTGTGTGACGCCATGGGCCTAACCACCTCTGTGATGGGCTATTCTCCAACCGTCTTACAATTTGAGAGCTAACATAAGCATCATTTCCAAATATATCCAGCTCTGATATAGTTAATTTATTGACTTTAATACTTTATACAGTGACTTATATGATGGCATTGTATTGTTAGCTAGATCTCTTTTTGCAATTCTGAATCTCTCGCCTTAATTTTAAGCTTTTTATGAATTTTCAGTAAATCTTTTGCAGGTATTTCTAAGGGGAGCCCCTATTGCTCCCTGAAGTTATCAGGCTGATGTGTGTTACATTAGTCTGGGGCAACAGTCAATTGGGGTTCAGCCCACCGGGACCACAAGCCAGAACCTGGGCCCCTCAGAGAGGCAAAGGGAGCAATGGCCTATAGAAACCCCCATGTGGTTGGGGGTTTCTATAAGCGCAGATTCTGTCTCCGTGATGGATCTGTCCTCGTTTGAGTTTGGTTTTTCTTCCCCGTATTGGGTGCGTTTGGAGGGACTGAAGTCTTCCTGGCTGGCAGACTGCTCCTTCTTTTCGTTGGGGACTTGGCATGGGTTCTGTCGGACCTGCACGCTTGATTGGCGAGAAACATCTACTATTCAGCAGGTTTACCCTAGGGGCGAGTTTGAGCGCCATAATGTGTGCTTGTTCGCACCTGTGCTTCCTTGGGATGTTAGCCTTATGTAGCGGCACGTATTGGTTCCTTCCCCTTTTGGTGTGCTTGGTCACCGAGGATTTGCATGCCCGTGGGCATTTGGCTTCGATCTTGCGCTTCTTTTCCCTTCTCGAGCTGTCTTCGGCCTAGCTTGAGGAGGATATGGAGGCATTGAGTGCCGGGAATCGAATCGAATCGAATGATACAGGAGAAGATGCCCATTGGGGCGAGCCTTGAAGTGGGGACAGCTGAAGAGAAGTCGGTGAGAGGAAATGCTGAAGTTGAAGAAAAAGTGCCAGGGCTTGACCCAGCTGCTTGTCCGAGTGTAGATGCTGTATCAATCCATATCTGGCTAGGCTGGGAGACGGGTCTGGAAGGCGGCAGTGGAGGTTTTCTTTCCTCTTGGTGTGTGGAGTGTGTCTACGTCGGGTACCACCATCTCAAAACGAGCAGAATTAGGTCCCCATCCCCCTAAAGAGGGGGAAGAGAGCGGCTGCTCTCAGTTGGTTGGTTTCTTCTTAGCTATTTCTTCATGCTTCTTGTAATCATCTGATGTTTGTACTCGGAGTAGTCACTGTTGAAGAGGTCAGGTGACAGTGTAGACTCATCGCATTCCTCGAAGATTACGTTGTTATGTAAACTGAATGTGTTTTCTGGGTAGGCCTGCTTCATGATGTCTGCCGTCATGTTGTACATCTGGCTGGAGAACCTTCTGAACTCGGGCGATCCGACTGCATTCCTTTCACGCTGTAGACGCACTGCTGTTATTTCCGGAGTTTCCATTTCTGGAGATTCTACACAATCTGTCTCCTGGGCTGAGCGTGGTGAGTGTGCTGCAGTGGTCTCTTGTGCTGGAGGTGATGTTTGTGTTTCAATTTCATCATAGGCGTTCGAGTCGTCATCAGAAGACGTGGTGTAACTTGCAGGAGATGTAGTTGCTGGTGTATCTGGAGTTGCTGGTGTATCTGGAGTTGTAGGGTCCAGGTTGACAGGCGTCTCTGGAACGGGGTCGGGCTCTGGTGGAGAGGAGCCAGCAGTAAACATGGCCTCTGGAATTACGAACGTGGGAGATTGTTTGCCTTGTATAGTTCATTTAGTATTCTGTACCGTTGTCTGAGATCACCTCCTGAGAGTTCAGTAGCGAAGTGTATCAAAGCTGCTACAGTGCTGTCAGAGGTGGCTGGAGGCGGTGTGAGTGAGGATTGGTGCAGAGGTGTCGTCTGATGCTGTGATTGGCTGGCTCGGGAGTTGCTGGTCCAGTAGTTGGGTTGCTCGCCGCTCGCGGCGCCACCCGTCGGGAGAGCTGGGAAGGCATGTTCTTGAATGTTAATTCCTTCGTTTTTGAGTAGAGTTTCTTGGTCTGGCTTCTGTCATTTGCTTGATTTCCTCTGTCGCTTGGGGCAGTCTTGAGAGACGGCTGTGTGGTCACCGTCGCAGAGTAGACAACGTTTGGTGGCAGCTGTGCAGGTCTTGTGATGATGTTCCCCAGCACAGATGCTGCATTTCTGCTTCGGATTTGGGCACTTTTGTGAATAGTGGGTGTATTGATAACACCGAAAGCACTGACGCAGGTGGAAATATCGCTGCCTGGAGATCTGGTGGGGTGTGCAGGCCACTCCACAGCATCTGAGGCCGTTGTCGGCCGCGAGAGTAGCCTCTGCCGGAGTCTTGAGGGTGACCTTGAGGTTGGCTTTCTGTTTACATCCTGCTGAATGAGGTGGGCCGATATGGCCGTGAGGGATCTGTTTTGGTGTTTATGCTCTTCACAATCTCAGAAGCTGGTCGTTCAGCGATGATGTCACTCACTCTGTGAATGAATATAGTCCTTACTGCCAGGAACTGGTAGGGAGGCACGAGTGTTAGGCCCTGTGCTTCGAGTGCAGTGGTCGTTGTCGTGGTGAATAGGCTTTCTAGTGCTGCTGCACTACTGAAAAGAATTTGGGGCCCATTCACGTCCATAACGACGTCGATGGGTGCTACCCGAGGTTGATGATAGTAGATTCATTATCTCGATCTTGCTGTATGTGGTGTCGGTTCCTCGGAACCGCACCTTCACTCTGAACAGCATGTTCAGGAGGCTCTAATCGTTGCTGCCCTATATTTATCCACCCGGCAGTGCTGGGTGCAGGAGAGCCTGAACTAGAGGGTTGCACTTTCTTTAAGAGGTCTCCCGTCTCTTACCGGTATAATGCACCGGATCAGGGTGGGGTCTGACCTCCTAAAGCAAAGTACTCTGTGTCTGTGAAGGCCGGCTGCGTCCTGGTGCTCTGACCTCGTATGAATCGGGCGTAACTTGCCTGCTTTAAGTCCTCTGCGCCAATTCTCAAGGATGCGGTGTCATCTGTTCTTTGCTTCTCGCCTCGCAACCCTCAGGCTGTGGCTCGCTCTTTTTTGTATGCCGCTTGGGTCCAGGCTCTTAGGTTTTCGTTGCCTCCCATTATCAACCTCTGAATATTATCCTTTACCTGCAATTTGTTGTTTATAAATTTATAGAAGAGACCTGGTTCTGTTTTACATTTGTCTGCAATCCCTTTTTCAAAATTACTTTCTGCCTCTCTCCTCACTGCTGTGTAGTTGTTTCTGCATCTTTGATCGTTGGTATGTTTGGGGGTTTGGCCTCTTCCTGTATTGATTCCATTTTGTGTCTTTTGGTCTCTGGCCCTCTCGCAATTCCTATTGAACCAATCCTGTTTCCTAGTTCTGCATCTCTG
This sequence comes from Procambarus virginalis, assembly GCA_020271785.1. Lineage (NCBI taxonomy): Eukaryota > Metazoa > Arthropoda > Malacostraca > Decapoda > Cambaridae > Procambarus > Procambarus virginalis. The sequence continues at coordinate 28,793 of WNGS01164800.1, read as the reverse complement.
TTTTGGTATAAACTTTGTTTGCCTTATCATATTTCACAAACTGACATACTCTCATTCACGTCCTACCTACAACAAGTCTGTCCAATTATACTCACTAAAAAAATTTCTAAGGTTGCCATAATGTCCTCTGCTTGAAGTCAGGTTTTTCAACTGCTTCATCCTCCCTTATTTTCTTCCAGACTTAGTAACGAATTGCATACTTTATTTCCAAAAAGACATGGTCACGTTTTACCCAAGGGAGGAGGTACTGAATGTCAAATACTTCTTTCTCCTCCTTCTGGTAAATATCAAATCTAGCTATGGAGGGAACGGTCCCTTCCCTCATCCGTGTCAGTAAATCTGAGGGGTCGTTGGAGAAATTTAATAAAAAAAAACACTGTAGTGTAATATCAAGAATCGTTTCCAGGAGTGAGGCCTACAAATTTACAGGTCCAAAAATCTTCTGTTTAGCTTCATATTCTTCCCAGTCTAGGATTTCAAGTTGAAGTCACCCACTATCATCAGTCGTGACCTATCGTTATCTGCTCTCGCTATAATCTCTCTCATTATTGTTATAAGACCTTCTCGTTTACTATCTAGCTCCTCCTTTGACCATGTGCTGCTTGGTGTGGTACTATATGCATTTATGACGATTAGTTTATCATCTTCATGGCAGATCTCTAGTGCTATTATGTCAACCTTTTGTGGATTGGCAGTCATATTTCCTTCACCTTTATGTGTTCTATCACCAGCACAGCAAAGCCAACGCCTTTCCTAATTTTTCTGTCCCTTCTCCAAAATTGAGTAGCCCCTTGGGAATATGACCTCATTTAAAATATCATCTTCAAGTTTTATCTCTGAGTGCAACAATGTCTGGTGTCTGCATCTGTATTACATCACTTAGCTCCAGTATCTTCGATCTCAATCCATCTATGTTGGGTATGCAATCTTCAGGAACTTGTTCCCCCTCTCTTATTCTTCACTCCCCCCTACTCTCTATTGATTTTGTTGGTTTGCCTTTATGTACCACTGTACTGGTCTGCCTACCCCTAACACTTGGTAGAAAAAAGAATTGATTTCTTCTTAATTCCTGCTCTCATTTTAAACGTTTTGCCTCAGCGAGTTCAGTTTCAGCTTCTCTCGGTCTTCCTTTGAAAGATCTCGTCTTAACGACCACATTTTCCCATCCTCATCACTTTGTAACTTCTAGCATTCCTTAGTACTTCTTCCATCTGCTTGGCACCGTTTTAGCGTGATCCTCAAAGGTCGATCTTTCCCTTTTACGTATCTGCCTATTCTCCCGTAGTCACACACATTCTCTATGGTTGTAAGACCTTCCACGAGGCCAACAATTTTATCTACTACTTTTGCTACTTCTACAGCTCTTTCTGACCTAGATGTTATCTCCTTTTCTTTGCAGCCAAAAATTATCAGGGACTACTCCGATCAACTGTGTTTTGCACCAACTCGGGTTAGATGCCAATTCCTTTCTCACTTCCAGCCTAATGTTGTTTTATCTTGGTTGCTGCAGTGTTGGCTTCCTTTACTGCTGCTTAAATTCTATCCTTCTCCTTGGCCACTTGTGCATAGGTGAGTTGCATATCTTTCTTGCACTGTTCTATTCCCGTGTAACTTCCTCCATCTGTGCCGACAAAAGCTGTTTCTCCTCTTGAATTCCTTGCCTAACCTATTGTAATCATTTATGTTTAAATTTGCTCTAACTTCTTCCAAAGCTATTTTTAAGAGTTTTTCTTCTTCCATGGCTTTGCCATTTGTTTCCAATTGACTCTTTCCTTGCGCAAGTCTTCACTAAACCCTCAAGACCTTAAAACTATGGTTTTGCTATTCAAATGATCATTACTTTCTTTCAATTTACTAATATTTCTACATGAGAGTTCACTATAGTATCTAATTTACCAACTTGTTGTGTAACTGCTAATATCAATGCTTCTTCATTGAATCCCACAAAATCAAGCTCTGTTTTGTATTTCCTCTTGGCAGTGGCCATCTTGAATGTTCTTCTCTGCACTGTAAACCACTATAGGGGCAACTTTTTGTCGCCCATTTTTCACCTCCCTTAGCACATTCCTGTTATCTCATCTATTTTTCCAAAGGACACTATACCTTTATGATCTCTGGGACACCACTCAATATCCTCAACCTGTACTACAATACTTTAGGATAGTCATGTGGAGTTATTTTCGTGTGCAGATTTGGGACCAGCCCTCTAATACTTTCCATGTGTAAAATTATTATGTATCTCTCCCACCTGCACTCAAGAGAAGACAGATTTAGGCTCTCTAGTCGGTCCTAATAGTTTAGATACTTTTACCTGAATGGATTCTAGCAGTAAAGGATCTGTCCACGCTCTCCAGGTCAGCATTTCTCCCAGGCCTTGAAAAGGGCTGTCACTGTGCAGCAGTAATCGACTAAGAGAACACTAGCATTTTGAAGACCATCATGAGAAACCCTTTTAACCATAAGACACCCTTATTTTACAAGGATACTTTGTGGAAAAACTATTTGACGTATGTTTCATCATACATTTATCGAAAGATATTTTAAAGTGGTTTTGTACCCCAACTCTTACCTCCTCTAAGCTCAGCTGTCTAGTTGTTTACATTTTGGCCACAAGAATTGCTAATTCAGGATGTCAAACTTGTATTTCTGGATGTGATGTGTTGTGTTACCTTGACAGGACCACCAGGGTGGTACACCTGGTGGCGGGCACACCTGCTTGATACCT